>PVKP010023107.1:0-36715 GCA_004027715.1 Plecturocebus donacophilus | reverse complement strand
AAAGTATAAGATTTCCTCCAGTGCACTACATATAAATACATTGTTTTATTACTTATCCAAGCTTTATTATTTCTATGTGTTTTACAATTTATTGCTTATCATACTGGCTTGTTTCTTCAGAATTATATTAAATAAAAGTAGAGTAAAAATTATTATGTTGTTCCTGTTTATAAACCCTACATTTATTCTGATGTTGCAGTAGATTTCTCATAGATACCTTATCACTTTGATAAATTTTCTTCTGTTATTAATTTGCTGACGGTTTTTACTATGAAGTCCTGTTAAATTATCTTTCATAAGTTGTTATGTCTCTATTGAAATGATCTTTTGCTTTTTTTTCTGCTGTTCTATTATACCTATACTGTGCATAAAAATGAAAGAGGTTTTTCTAGGTTCAAGGACTCTTAAATAACATTATAGCCAAATAGAATGTGTAGAATTTGTTTGGATGCTAACTGGAAAAAAATAAAAGTATAAAAGTAGATTTTCAAACAAGTATAAGAAGTGAAAACTATATTAGATATTAATTTATACCACAGCATTACTATTAGTTTTGTAAATAATTTTAAGGCACTGTGATTATATAAGAAGCTGTGCTTGGTTTCTAAATATATGTATGGATTATAAAAAGGTGAAATAATATGATAATTGGAATTTTCTTTAAGTTACTTCTGAAAAAAATATCTAATATACTAAAAAAAATACTGGGAGAAATTCTTGAGAGTTGTTAACTTGGGAAATAGTTACGTGCAGCCATTATTTTTCTCTAGAATATATAAAATTCCTTTGAGATAGACTTAAAAGAATTAGAATGGGTAACGAGGATGTCAGGTTCAAGTAGAAGTATTTTTATGGTTTTGAATACAAGCTCTACTTCCTCCAGTTAGGTCTGAATCATTTTTCAGGATACAGTAAACAGATACTATAACTGCATATCAATTAATAAAAATAAAAAACAAAGTATTAAAATGCACAAAAGTGTATTATTTGCATGCATTTGCTGAAAAAGTATTTATTTGCTAAAAATTTTATATATTTTAGTTCATTTGAAATGATGTATTATTTAATTGTGTGAATGCACACCTTTTAAAAATTATTTTAAATCATTATCTTGTTTTTGAGTGCTTTTTTCCCCCAGAATTTGCTTTTAAGAGTACTGAGCTATGAACATCATTGCACATGTCTAATGGAGCACATATCCTTTGAGTATATACCTAGCAGTTGAATTGCTAAAAAGTTGGACATGTATAAGTTTATAATTATGAGATGATGCTAAATTGTACTACAAAATTTTTGAAATTGAATATATAATTTTCACTCTGACAAAGAACGCATCCAAGTAGATTGGCATCTTCCCAAACATTTCTTATTGTCAGATTTGTTTTTCATGATACGTTTTTTGTTCATTAAAATGGGTGTCTAATATTATTTCATTGTGGCTATGATTTTTATTTCTTTGAAAACTAATAAGGCCAAACATTTATTCATGTATTCTTGGCCAGAACCTTTCCTTTTTTTTTTAGATATTATTTATGCCATTTTTTTCTTGGGCTATTTAAAATTTTCCTATTGATTTATATAATTTCTTAATATATTCTTAATATCAATCTATTTTGATCATGTATACTGCAAATTTTTTTTCCAGGATCACACTAAGTATATGTTTAATTAATTAATGAGTAAATATTGAATTCATATTCACTGTTCAAATACAAGATTTTGCATTCAGCAGCTGGATAGCTTTGACAAAGCCATTAAATCCTTTTGAATTTCAATCTTCTCTGTTTAATACTTATAACGTTTCATCAGTTTTGACTTCACTGTTTAGTAATGAGAAATCGAGATAGTGGAGACATTCAAAAGCCTTCTATACAAGTGTAGTATTATTTCTCTTTTGAATATTAAATATAGAAAGATTGATGATGCATACGTACGTACAAATTACATACATACATACACGACTAAATGATAGAGATAAATGATAGACTAGATTGGTACATAATAAATAGATACAGCTATATTTTATCAGTAAAAGAAATACTATACTACAGTGTTTCTACCATTCCATCAACAAACTATAGCACATATAATTTTTTTCTGATATTGTAACCAAATAATATTTCTTAGAAAATCAGTTTTTTAAATTTTAATCACAAAACAATCTCTGTTTAATTCACTTTATGTTTTTCTTGGAGTAAAATTTTAAGAACCAACACAATATTCCAGATTCATCACACTTTAAATAAGGATAAGAAAAGATTTTCTCTGTTGTTTGCAGTATGATCCTGTTCAAGGTTTGCTGGATTATTCCTCCAAAGAAATGTACCTATGTCCAGGTATTAAAGTACAATGTTTCTGAAGTTCTTTCACCAAGTTGCAGCTAATAACACATAATGGACAGAAGGAAAATTAACTTTGGAGCAAACTGTCTAAAATTATATTTCCATAAATCATCTAACTTGAACTCTTCATTCAATTTGGCCAATTAGTCAAAGCATAAAACACTTGGTATTTTATCATTTGGATGGTTAGTAATATATTATTTTATCTAATAAAATCTGCAAATATATCTTAGAGATTTAGATAAATAATGTTTTAATATAACCATGAATTTACACAGAAAATGAAATGTACCATTTAGCATATAATTTTGAGCTCAATTTTAACAGCTTATTGCTTAATAAAAGTGGTATTTATACCACTGACTGAATAACATTATGTTCCTTTTTGGTTTTAGTTTGCAATTTTTTGAAAACCATATAGTTGGACTATGCAAAAGTTAAAAAAAAGAAAATTAATAAATTCTAATCTGATGTAATCCCAAAAAAAATGCATATCATAATAAATGTATTATCTCTTTACGTACATGCTATTATTTTAGTTATGTTAATGGTTTCTATAACAGCTGAATAAACTTTCCTCATGTTCAGGTTCACATTATTTAAACAAAGGTATTTTATATAATAGTGCTACTGTTAACAACATTCTAATAAATTTGAAAAATTCTACTAGTTTGTGAAAAACATAAATGAAGAATTTAAACATGCATGTTTGATACTTCTCCATACAATGTTATAAAAAGGAGAAAGCAAATGCTTAGATGTAAGATAAATAAATATTGCCACATGTAAATATGAACTTAAACCAAAGAATCTTCAGTAGTAAGGTCTCTTACCTCAATGACTCATAAGAGATGGTTTAATTGGAGTGAAAATTTTGGTATTATTTTGCCACACATAGATAGACTTCTTGCAATCCCACCAATCAATTTCTGAAGAGCACCAGCTCAGTTATTGGAGCTGTATAACAAAGCCAATAACTTAGTGACTTCAAACATCAACATTTATTTTGCATCTAGCAGTACATCTCTGCTGTACTCTGCATCACCTAAGCTGGCTGGGAGAATAGGGTTTGAATACTCTGGAGACATGCTGAGACTATGTGAGAACACCTGAATTTCCTTAGCCAGCTCTCTCTATATCTAGTTGCCTCTTCATATGGTCTCTCCAGCATGGTGGTTTCAGTATAGCCAGATTTCCTACATGCCAATTCAGGACTTCTCAAATACTTGTCCAAGAAAGAGGCAGATGGAAGCTTCAGAAATCACATACCATCACTTTCACCACAATATATTGGTCAAGGCAGTTACAAAGTCTATTCATTGCAAGAATAAAAAAAAAAATAGTGCTCTTTACCTCTCAATAGAAAAGGGTCAACATGAAATTTCATGAAAAGAAGGGTTATATATACAGATCTTCCTCAATTTATGATAGAGTTATAATCTTGATAAACCCCTTCTAAATTGAAAATATTATACATGGATTACTTACAATAGGGCCGGTTTATTTCAACATAAGCCCATTGTCCATCAAGGACCCTACTGAATAGCACTTTGTCACAATTTTAAGGTCAAAAAATGATTAAGTTGAACTATTGTAAGTCAGGGACTATCTCTGTATGTGTATGTGCACATATGTGTGTGTATGTGCACATATATGTATATGTGTGTGTGTGTGTGTGTGTGTGTGTGTGTGTGTATAATATTTGGAAAATATTATCTCCCTCAAGCTCTGATATGGAAAGACAGATGCTAATAGAAAAAATAATATAAATGCAACCTAGCCTAAGTGAGAAAAACAGAACATCCATATCAGCAACAGGTAACTGAGGAAAGCCACTGACAGAAAGTATGATAAATCTAGCAAGATTTTGATAGGGTCACTATTGTGAAAAAGTCACCCACAATCAGCTAAAAACCTCAGTGTCAAATGCTGCTTCTGATTCTTCTAGAACCTAAATACCTAAAGGAGGAGTGAACACTAAAGAACAAGGGATTACAACTTGAGTTAAAGAAATCTTCCTAACTGAAAAGTATTTTATCGCCTTTTCACTGCTAAATTTGTCTTTTGTAGGAATGAATTAATGTGAGGGGACAGTAGTTACTGCATCTAAACCTCGAAACAGAACAATTAATGTCTACCTGGGACATCATTGGGTGAGGGACACTATCTAATACCTACGACTTATATTTAGATGGTGCTTTAGGGTGTGCTAGCTGACTCCTTTTAGTACATTAAACATTTCTATTTTAGTACATAAAGTCTTTCTATTCATGGACTTTAAAAAGTCTTCTCTTTCTCAGGCTCTCCTTTTTATTAAAACCTGTACGTTTCACCTTGCCTGCGCTTTGCAGACTCACCTTTTGTGATCATGTTCTTTTTTTCTCTAACTGCTTGTCTGTATATGTGGCTTCAGCTTACCCTGACATCTGAGTGGGCTTTTGTCCTAAGACTAACCATAAGTAAGGCCCACTCACTGTCATATCCAGCCCTAGTTTTCAGAATCTCCTTGCAGAAACTGAACCCTGGTCTCTCACTTTGTGGGTGAATGATCATGAATTTATAAAACAATTTGTTTAAATTACTCCATTAAATTTTTTTCAATCCTCTGACTTAGGCTCACACAATATGAATGACTTTTTTTAGAGTAAAAAAGGGCAATTTATTAAAATCATATATAAATAATAGGGTTATTAGAATTTAGGTATTCTGACTGTAATCTAGATGTTTCTACATATCACAAGAATCATCCAAGTATTTTGATATCAGTGAAGCCTTTAGTATTTCTGAAGTAAACTTTTGTGCCTTTATTTCTCAAGCCTATTTGTATTTCAAACATATTTTTTGTCAAAATTAAGATTTAGCCAGCATATATATATCTTTGATATGCACTGAGTATTTCTGTAAGCACCTTTACTGCATTATTATTTATTTAATTATAAGAGCAATACTATGAGAAAGTTAAATATAGATATATTAGAGAATTGAGTCAATTTGGAGCTAAGGTTTAAACCTAAACAGTGTACCTCCAGATTTAATGTTCTTGCCCATGAGGCAATGCTGCTCCTATCAAACCAATGGTCTCCTTACAACTTTAGCAAAGAGCTTTGTACAAGTTAACACAAAAGAAGAATCAAACAAGAAATGTTTATAAAACAATTTGTAAAAAATTTAGAAATTCTTAACTTGATTGTTGATATATTTCTTGCAAAACTATCATAAAATCATTTCTTACTAGTTGAAACCATTCATCAGATATATACTTAAAACACATCTAATAAAATTTAAACGAGCCCACTGATATTTTTTGAAACTAGAAAAAGAGTACTTGGGAGAGGAACGTCACACATAAGGGCTTGTTACGGTGTGGGGGGCTATGGGAGGGATAGCAGGGTGTTGGGGAATTGGGGAGAGATAACATTAGGAGAAATACCTAATGTAGATGATCAGGGGATGGATGCAGCAAACCACCATGGCATGAGTATACCTATGTAGCAATCCTGCACGATCAGCACATGGACCCCAGAACTTAATGTATAATAATTAAAAAAAGGAAAAAAAAATGCCTAAAGCAGCAACTCATTAATCTCAAACATAGCCAGATAAATATATCTTAAAAATTGTTATTCTAGATTAAATGGATATTTATTAATTTAAAAATAAAAATGTTATTGCTTTATGAACTTAAATAAGGAGACATTAAATCAATATAATAATATAAATCATTTAATATTCACACCACTATAATTTCTAAAATTACCTATGTAATTTAAGACAAGTTTATTTCATCTATTACTAATTGAATATGTTGTGCTCATTCTATTAACTATTTCGATTTACTAAAAATCTGGTAGACAAATGGACAAAACACGATATAAGTAACAGTTTACTTTTTCAGAAACATTTTTTACTGTTCTTGAAATTTAAAGTTTAATTATTACAGGATATTGTTGAAGCTAACTATTCCCTTCATATTTAGACCAACTCATTAACAGTACATTCAATCGTTTTTCATCTCAAATATTACATAGCAATTTAGGACCTATATCTTTTGTATTTCTCCAAAAATGTGAAATACTTAATGGTCTTAATGCTGTGTGTTGTTAGTTGCTTTATTTATGTTTTCTCATGCTTTTATATTGAGGACCTCACATTACTTCTTTCAAGGAGTTCTGGGTCTTGGACTAACTCAAGACTGGAAAGCAAGTAAGTGTTCTTGATTCTCTATAAAAGGAACTTACATTAGGTGTAGTGGTTGTGATTATATAAAACATCAAGACATGAATGAAATGCTTATCTATCCACCACCAGGAGAATTTGGGGCAAGTTTCCTATTATGATAACATTATCCATTTTGCTGCTACAGTTGAGTCACTCCCTGGATTCTGACACCTCATGATCCTAGTACCTTTGTTGAAATCAGGAAGCACAATTCACCTTTAGTGTTCCTTACTCCTTAAAAAGAATATGTATTACATATGTGGATGTAATGAATGCTGCTGCACACTTCCCAGTGTACTTCTTGAGAGCCAAGAGAATGCAGTGTTTTCTGTGCCCTCTTAGATGTATATTACAGGTTAGCAGTTTACACATAATACATTTACTTAAACAGCCCTATTTACTTTAAAAAGACACATCCAGCATCTTAACTACTTTTATCTAACCAGTTTAATAATGAATATTATTTCCTGTCCTAGGAAAGACTGAATTCAGGATAAGTAAAAAATGAGAAGGTACTAAAAACTTCAATCAACGTTAATATTACATTCTTTTGTCTTTGGAATAACAGCCTTAGAATCTGTTACCAAAATCTATTTCTCACATTTTTGCCAATACCGATGCAGTGACAAAAAAAACTCAGTGGTTTACAATAGAAATGATTATTTCATGTCCATAGTTAAAACTATTATCTACATTCCTCAGGAACAGTGGGTCGACTGTGTTGCTACTCCATGTACAGTCTTACTCCAGGGCCAAAGATGAAAGAGGAGTCATTGTCTGGGAACTCTGGTTTTGATGGCAGAGGACAGAAGTGCAAAGCTCAATTATACAATAATATAAAATGTTTCCATTAATATATGGCACACATTGAGTTTTCGCACATTCTAGTGGACAAAACAAGTCAAAGTTCTAAGACTGACAATAAGGAGAGGAGGTATAGCTAGGATGTTGACATGTAATCCTCTCAAAGAGTAGCAAACAACTATTTTTTTTGAAATAAAACAATATTCAAAAACAAATGATAAATCTTATCAATGTTTGGGATTTGAAGATACCACATTGCAATAGGAATGCCCTAAGCACTTGCTAGGAAATGATTCTAGTTAGAGGGTTAGGTTAAAACAATTTGTGTGTATGTGAGTACATTGGCTTCCTCATGCAAGAAAAATTTTTTAGACTAGGACACTCAGTATTTTAAGAAAGGAGGGAGAGATGTGGCAGTTTACTCAGTTGTCAAGGAAAGCTCATTAGGCTTAAAAATTCAGATAAACCAGTCTTCTGATTTTTCTACATATTCACATTCTTCTTATTTGTGTCTGATATGGTTTCGCTGTGTTCTCACCAAAATCTCATCTTGAATTCCCATGTGTTGAGGGAAGGACCCTGGTGGGAGGTAATCAAATCATGGAAGCAAGTCTTTCATGTGCTGTTCTTGTAACAGTGAACATTATGAGAATCTCCTAAGATCTGATGGTTTTAAAAAGTCTCATAAGATATGATGGTTTTAAAAAGAGGCATTCCCCTGCACAAGCTCTCTCTCATTATTTGCCTGCTGCCCTCCACATAAGATGTAACTTGCTCCTCCTTGCCTTCCACCATGATTGTGAGGCTTCTTCAGACACATGGAACTGTAGGTCCTATTAAACTGCCTTCTTTTGTAAATTGCTCAGTCTTGGGTATGTATTTATCAGCAGTGTGAAAACAGACTGATACAGTTAATTGGTACCATAAGTGGGGAGCTTCTGAAAAGATACCTGAAAATGTGGAATTGACTTTGGAACTGGTTAACAGGCAGAGGTTGGAACCGTTTGAAGGGCTCAGAAGAAGAGAGGAAATTGTGGGAAAGTTTGAAACTTCCTAGAGACAACGCTTTGCCCAAAATGTTGATAAGTGGTATGGACAATAAAGTCCAAGCTCCGGGGGTCTCAGATGAAAATGAGGAACTTGTTGGGAACTAGAGCAAAGGTAACTCTTGTTATGTATTAGCAAAGAGACTGGCAGCATTTTGCCCTTGCCCTAGAGATTTGTGGAATGTTGAAGTCGAGAGAAATGATTTAGGGTATCTGTTGGAATAAATTTTTAAGCAGTAAAGAATTCAAGAGGTGACTTGGGCACTGTTAAAAGCATTCAGTTTTAAAGGGAAGCAGAGCGTAAACGTTTAGAAAATTTGCAGCTTGACAATGTGATAGTAAAGAAGATACTATTTTCTGAAGAGAAATTTAAGCCAGCAGCAGAAAGTTGTATAAGTCATGAGGAGTTGAATACTAATCCCTAAGATAATGGGGAAAATGTCTCTAGGGGATGTCAGAGGTCTTCATGGCAGCCCCTCCCATCACAGGCTTGGAAGGTCTAGGAAGAAAAAGTGGTTCTATAGGCAGGGCCCAGGGTCCCCATGCTATGTACAGCCTAGGGACTTGCTGCTCTGGATCCCAGGTACTCCAGCTGTGGCTGAAAGAAGCTAATGTAGCGCTCAGGCTGTGGCTTCAGGAGGTGAAAGACCCACATCTTGGCAGCTTCCACGTGGCGTTGAGCCTGCAAGAACACAGAAGTTAAGAACTGTGGTTTAGGAACCTCTGCCTAGATTTCAGAAGATGTATGGAAATGCCTGGATGCCCTGGAAAAAATTTACTGCAGGGGTGGGGCCCTCATAAAAAACCTCGGCCAGGGCAATGCAGAAAGGAAATGTTGGGTTGGAGTCCCCACACAGAGTCCCTACTGGAGCACTGCCTAGTGGAGCTGCGATAAGAGAGCCACCATCCTCCAGACCCCAGAATGCTAGATCCTCTGACAGCTTGCATTGTGCACCTGGAAAAGCCACTGACACTCAATTCCGGTCTGTAAAGGTAACCAGGAGGGAGGTTGTACTCTGCAAAGCCACAGAGTATAGCTGCTGAAGACCATGGGAACCCCCCTTTTACATCAGTGTAACCTGGATGTGAGACATGGAGTCAAAGGAGATCATACTGGAGCTTTAATTGTGGACTTGCATGGAACCTGTAGCCCCTTTGTTTTGGCCAATTTCTCCCATTTGGAATGACTATATTTACCTCATGCCTATAGTCCCATTGTATCAAGGAAGTAAATAACTTGCTTTTGATTTTTCACAGGTTCATAGGCAGAAGGGATTTAGCTTGCCTTGGATTAGACTTTAGACTGTGGACTTCTGAATTAATGCTGAACTGAGTTAAGCCTCTGGGGCACTATTGGGAAGGCAGGATTGGTTTTGAAATGCAAAAGGAACATGAGATTTGGGAGGGACCAGTGGCAGAATGATATGGTTTGGCTTTGTCCCCATCCAAATCTCATCTTGAATTCCCATGTGTTATGGGAGGTACCTGGTGGGAGGTAATTGAATCATCGAGGCAAGTCTTTCCCACGCTCTTCTCATAATAGTGAATAAGCCTCATAAGAGCTGATATTTTTAAAAAGGGGTGTTTTCCTGTACAAGTTCTCTCTCTCATTTTCTGCCTGGCGCCATCCACGTAAGATGTGACTTATCCCTTCTTGCCTTCCACCATGATTGTGAGGCTTCCCTAGCCATGTGGAACTGTAAGTCCAATTAAACCTCTTTCTTTGTAAATTGTTCAGTCTCTGGTATATCTGTATGCAGCATGAAAATGGATTGATACAGGGTCTCATCCATTCTACATTAATACCATAAATTTCATATAAGATACTTGATGAGATCGTGAATTTGACTAATATTGTAACTTATAATCTTACAGAATCAAACTTTGTTTTTGATTTTTACCATGGCAGTGCTCTGGCTTTGTTTATAAGAGAACACCTAATATAATAAGAAAAAGTATACGCCATGGAATGAAAATTTGGAATTAGAAACTTAACGTTTTCATTCTTTTTTTCAGATTGTGCAGGACAGCTACCAGTAACCACCCACCACACAGATGCTGAGTTACTCTTATGTTCATTTTGTTCTGGGGCTAAGCCACAAGTCCTTGCTAAGATTTGTCTTGGATGGTCATTTCATCCTAGGTCACAATAAGTCATAATTTAATCAATTATAATTTTGAAAGCCCTGAGATTCCAGAGACAAATTTCTGTTTGTTAGCATTTTACTACCCCTTTTTTCAACTAACCAATGTAATATTTTCAAGGAAAACTATAGCATGAGATTTGGAAAATGGATGGAAGCAAGCAAAGATGTGCCATACAACCAGTCTGATTAACACATTGATGCTCCCATTGCTTAACGACTTTTTGAACTCTAATACTTAGGTTTCTAATTTTATATTCAATTTCATTGACAGATATACCTAATGTAAAATACTAGTGCTTTAGCTGCAAGAGAATATGGGATAGTGAGAGTGTCATTTTTCTACAGTAGGCTGTGAATCTCCCAAGTACTCTCATAAATCAGAGGATAATCCAAGCAGGCAGATCTTAAAGCAAAGGCAACAAAAATAAATGACATTTATCTGTTTTATATACTTGTGACTACTCATACATAGAAAGGTTATTTGAAGTAGATACTAAGAATATTAATAAAGTAAGTTCTGAGAGCTAGAATAAGAACTTTATTTTACAGACTAAACAAAATTATGGCTTGTTTTTATAGATAAAAGTTCACTGGAACAGAACTATACCTGTCATTACCTATTATCTCTGAATGTTTTTACTCTACTGCAGCAGTATTGAGTAGTTGAGACAGACCATATGGCACAAAAAGTCTAGAATATTTATTATCTGACCTTTACAGTAAGAGTTTGCCAACCTCTTCTACAGATTATTAATATTCTCTGAAATTATGGAGACAAAGCATTAACTATGGTGGTAGTCTTGCAGATAATTTTAATTTAAAAATTTTTTACAATAAAAAAATTGAGTTCCATTTCTCTTAGAAAAAATTGACATTCCAAAATTGAATAAAATGTAAAAGGAAAACCGTTTTTGAGGAAAAGTAACATAACATTGCTAATGAAATTTCTATTAAAAATGTTAGAATAAACACGTATCACACAGGTCAAAAGAACACTAAAATGTGTGCTCAGAAATGAGTTCCTTATAACATTGAGTTTGTTTTTGAAATATATTGATTGTTTTCACTTTCAGTAACTTCAAGTAATCGACATCAAGATGAAGAGGTTCTGGAGGCAGTTGATTAACATACTTTACAGACATAAAAATACATTGTTTTGTCTTTAAATAGACATCTTACACTGTAAAGATTTATCTATTTACAAAACCCATTATTTTTCACACACTATTTTTTCTTTACACATTAATGTTGTATATTTTTCCCATGTTTTTGAAGTTACCAGTTTGTAACAAACATAATTTATATTTTCTAAAGTGCTAATTCTGCTTCACAAAAGGAAATGCAACCCAAAAGCAACTCTCCATCATTAAGCAACAGCATTTTCTCTTGAGCTGTGAACTGCAAAATGATATAGAAACAGCAGAAGCAATAAATTTAGAGCATCTGCAATTTTCAAGCAGTTTCCATAATAACTAGCCAGAATGTTTGCTTTGCTTTTTGGCTAACCGTCAGCTTTCACATAAAGATTTTATTTCTTTATTGATCTGTGTGTTGAAATGAATCATGAAAGTTTTTTTTTCTCTCTCTCTCTCTCAAGAGTAGATTTTCAATACTATGGTTTGGTGGGAACTAGCTAGCAAATTACATTTTAATCCAAATTTTGTTTTGTGAGGAAGGTGCCTAATAGAAACTTATAAATTTATTTTTAGCTAATTAACCAATTATTCAGAGACAGGGTCTCACTCTGTCACCCAGGCTGGAGTGCAGTGGCACAATCATAGCTAACAACCTCACTGTAGCCTACAACTTCTGCATTCAAGCAGTCCTCTCACACTGACCTCTCAAATTGCTAGGAGTACAAGGGATGAGTCACCTTGCCCAGTCATTAATGTTGTGATTAAGCATGTATGGACCCACAGCTCTATACATAACCCAGCCCCTATAATGTCATTTTTCTATGGCTCTGCTAAAATTGAACTATAATAAAACCCCTCTGAGGCTTCATTTTAAGAAAGAAGCAAGAAGACACAAGTAACAGAACTTATTACTTGAGTTAAAATAAAATCCTAATAGGTTATGTGTTTGGCAAATGTTTAAAGACATTTGCTATTAATATTGCAAGAAAATGTTTTTTGTTGTCAATCCTTTTTCCTCTAATATATCAAGTTAAGCCTATTAATGCTAATAAAAACATTCATTTAAATGTATTATTTTGAAAAAAAAGAAGAAAAATCAAATCTGTTATTTGGTCACAGAAGCAAATTGTATTTAAATTGCTCATGAAGCTAGCATAGACCTTGGCATATCTAAAATTAAGAGGCCTATAAAAAGGTTTTGTTACACAAATTAACTCTGATTATAGGTCTTAATCATATGGAATGAAACAATTGGTTATGTGACTTAATCACAATAAATAACATTTAATTAGGCCAGGTGTGGTGGCTCATGCCTGTAATCCCAGCACTTTAGGAGGCCTAGGTGGGTGGATCATGAGGTCAGGAGATTGAGACCAAAAACTTGTGTCTACTAAAAATACAAAAAATTAGCTGGGCATGATGGTGTGCACCTGTAGTCCCAGCTACTCGGGAGGCTGAGGCAGGAGAATGGCTTGAACCCCGAAGGCTGAGGTTATGGGGAGCTGAAATCATGCCACTGCACTCCAGCCTGGTGACAGAGGGAGACTTCATTAAAAAAAAATTAATTAGTTATTAGTTTTTTCTGGGCACTATACTAAACACTTTATAAGCACATATAAAGCATTAAGTTGTGTGTCCCCATTTTACAGACTAATATGTACATATAATTCTCATAAAAGCATTAAGTACTGTGTCCCTATTTTACAGATTAATAATATATTTTATATAGAGAAAATAATTTACCAATGGTAACATGAAATTATGTGTCAGAACAAAAATTTTAACATGAAGGCATTTCTAAAAGTTGAAAGCATCACAAAGTCAACTGCCTCTTTGACTCTGCTTTTAACAATATAAAGAATAAACTAAGCTAACAGACTCATAAAAAGGGAACCCCAAACCCATCTTCTGATAATAACCCAGAATCTGCTCAGCCCATTAGGAAGCCCCAAACATACACTATTTGTTTTGATTTATACAGCATCTATAAATGGACTCAGGTAGATTAGAGCAACAAGTTGTTTTTCTTGTCTCCAAACCTCCTTTACCCTTTGTTCTTCCCTGTCTTCTCCCTTTGCTCTCCATTTATAAAACAGGTGGACTTTATTTTACAATGCTCTTATTTCTGGAACTTCATCTATGAGTACAGATATTGTGGAGAAAGTTTCTAGTATCTAGTACAAAATTCATGTACATTTCAATACCTTCCAATATGGTAAAAATACAAAATTTAAATAATTTCAACAATGATAAGAGAAAATAATAAAATATTTATAATTCTGTAATAAGAAATTGATGCTGTTCACAAGGCATCCCTCATGTTTTAGTAACCTACTAAAAAAACACTTAGATAGTTAAATGAAATTTTCCTCACTGGCAGAGATACTAGATTTATAGCCAGTTAACCTGTGACATTTAAACTCAAAATTTGTCTAAGTGTGCCTTTTATTTTTTTATTCAGTTCCTTCATTTTCTTCCCTAGGAAGACCCCAGTCTTGTGTCTAAAGCAAAGGAGATCTGATGATATTTAGATATGACATCAGTACCAGTTACAAATGTACATTTAAAAAGATGACCACCCCATGGCACACATCTGGAAAATAGTAAGTTCTCAATGAGCAGTAGTTATCTTAACTTCTAGAAAGTAAGACAGATCATACAATTATGGACTGAAGTTGTATGTCATACGGATAATCTGGCTTCAACATATTCTCATTTTATCTAATATTTTCCTCTCTACTCCATATTGATATATAAGAAACACTGTAAAAAAGATATTTTCCCCTTTTCATAGAGAAATTTATTTTTATGGCATGTTTAATTATTTTAAGAATTTCTCTTATTGTATTAACTTGGCTATTTAACTGTTTCACTCATTTTGTTTCATTTTCTCTAATAACAGATGGATCTTCCTGATATGGATTTTCTAATTACATTTCTACTCCAACTTTCACTGTTAAATGAAGTATAGATCATGTTGTTAGCATTTGCATCTAAAATCTCACTCAATCATTCCCATTACTGGCAGTTGTTCTAATTTGTCCAAATGAGCTTAATAAAAACTATCAATTCTTTTCAAGAATCTTTAAGTGAATTTTGATTTAGTAGAAGAACCAAATGCAGTCTAATTACAGACAGGAAACAAGTATTATTGAAGTGTCCAAAATTTGTTTCATTTAATTGAGTTTAAGTTATTTGTGTTACTTCATTGCTACAGAGATTTATGCTATTAATTCTAAAGTAAAAGTAATTAAAACTGTTATCTAGCATCAATACATTATCATCTTTGATAAAGAATGTCAAATATTTAGACAAAATTCAAGCTGGGTAAAAATAAGAAGTTATATATATATTTATAACATAATCTTCTCTCATAAAGTCATATAATATAAATATATACTATATTATTTAAATATTAATAATACTGTAATGCATTTAGTATAGAATTATATATACATATTTAGAAAAAATATGTATGCATATGCACACACACACACAAACACACACACACACACACACACACACCTCTTGATAGTCATAGTAGGTTAAAAACAAACATGCCATTAGGATCCCCTGTGAATTAGTTTTGACTTTATAGTTTTGTAGTTTCAAAATTGAAGCTGCTACAATAATGTAAGACTGGTAACTAATAAATCATAGAAACATATTTTTCACAGTTCTGGACAGTGAGAAATCCAAAATCAAAACATCAGTGGTAACTGCTCAAGGTCCACTTCATAGATGTCACCCTCTAGCTGCATCCTGACGTGATGGAAAAACAAAGAACCTCCCTCAGGACTCTTATAAGGGCACTAAACCCATTCATGAATCTATTCTCATGATGATCATCTTGGGGATTAGGACTTCCACATATCAACTTAAGGACACAACATTCAGACCATAGCACATAGGTATGGAATGTAAAATATACAAATATATTGTTCTTATTTTAAAAATACCTTTTTGAGTTATTGTCTTCCCCTATGTCCAAACAGCTACTCTTCCTATGTCAAGAAAATGCCCTTTCTTTGTTAACCATTGCCAACTCTGTTGTTAACACTAGCTTCTATTGCATTTGGCTACACTGGAGAAATATAAGGAGGTCCACAGTCAATAGATAAAAATATTAGTTATTTATCAATATTTGAATGCAAAGGCAGATATATTGGCAGACAAATATCCAAGGAATTGCTTAAACTTTTTAAGAAGATTAAATATATATGTACCATATATAATATATATTTATACTCTATATACTTTATACTATATATTTATTTACAGGATATATATATACACACACACATATAAATTACAAAATATATGTATGCACACATTGTATACATACATATACATGTATACCTTGCAATTAAAATAAAATCAACATTAATCTAGAGAATGTAATAATTTAGTTTTAATGACTCTAGATAGGGAAGACTAGGATCATTCTATGAAGTCTAATTCTCAAGCTCTCAGGTCTCTAAAACCTTTCAACAAGATTTATTTCTCATAAGGAATCTAATTTAATGCCTTAAAGTTACCAAAGATTAGGAGAATAAATTGTTTTAGTGCCTAGACATTTTTTTGTTAATATCCTGGTGAGAAACCGTGCCTAATTATGTGTTCTCTATAGCACTTAGACCTCAATAAATGTTAACTGACAATAGCAACAAGAAGCATTCCTAATTCCCAGGCTTATTCTTGACTGTTTCAATACTTTCTTACTAGATGTTGTGAATAAGCCAAATCTTTTACACCAATCAAAAGGGAAATAATCAAAAAACAACCCATTTGTCTTTGATTTGAGGTATCCATTTGCTATAAGTATAGCAGGAATTTCTTAAATAATTATGTTTCTTCAAAACTCAGGATTAGAATCTTATTTGTATTTGATATTTAATCTCTCATGAACAGCTCACTGCAGCTCTAACTGGAAACTATTAGAATGTAAGTTATCTAATTATCCTTGAACTTGTCATTATTACAATGACAAATCAATCTAAGCTTTGCAATTTTTATATTATACATTATAATTATGTTAAAGATAACATTTATTTTCTAATTTTACCTTACACTTAACCTTATACCAAAAAAGTACACAACTGCTGATAAAATTTAGAATTAAGTGAAACTGTCACATTTGTTTTCTTTTTAAAAGCTAGTGATCAATGAGACTTTACATAAATGCACGTGAGGGAAAATGGTTAAAAATGAGTTTTCTCCACAAGCTCTTACCTGAATCTATTAATCTAAAAAGTTCTATTTAAACCACCATAGATCTCATGAATATGTCAGCATTCTTAATGGTTTCTAGTAATATACAATCAAACCCTAAGAGCAATAAAATAGAATAAAGAGCAAGTAATTCAATGAAATAGGTATGTTAAAAGCCTGAAAAGTTGTAAGTTAAAAGGCTGAAAAATCGTAATTCACTGTAAAAGTAAGTTTGAACACTGAAAGATTATGTCAGTGTAGTTATTCCTCTGTAGGAAGCACACTTTTAATAATTAATGGGGACAACTGCATATTTGCAAACTATAATAATTGGTCTCTATTTTATCTATGAAGATAAATTAATGGATTAAATAAGAAACACTTGTAAAATACAAACTAAAAGTAAATCAGTTTAAAATTCCATTTTCTTAAAACATGATCTTACCTTAATGGTATTATGTAGAATTTCATTTATGTTTGAATATCTGGGTCACTGTAATTTACACAATTTCCTTAACACCCTTGGAAAAAATGATAACAATTTCTAGAGGAAGTTAAATCATGCATTATTGATCCATCCATTAATTTATCAACAGAAATTTCAGTTATACTCCATGCAAAATATTTTTCAAGGTGGTAAGGATAAAGCTGAAAACAAAATAGATAATTCCTGCCTTAATGGAGCATATTATTGCTTATATTTTTTTCTCTGGAATGTAAATACTTCAGATGTTTATTCACATATCTTCAAAAATAACTGATAAAAGCTATTGAATTACAAATGGAAATATTGAGCCTAAGAAACTTCACTAAACAACTCCTAATATAGCATTCCTGATTTCCAGGAAAGTACTGTAGTTGTTCAAACATACAGGTTTTCGTCACAACATATAAATTTCTAATTATTCTAGAAATAGTTTTGTTGGTATATGTACTTAATTTCATATTTAATTGATGTAGTACTCATCAAAGTGGAATTCTCAAGGAAAAATATCTTAATTGGAAATTTACTCTGATTAAGATTTACTAAAGAAACCTTTATTTACTGTCTTCTTTCTTTTTCACAGTAGATGAGATACCAAATGAAAATTAAGAGAAATGAGAGTAAAAGCAGCCATTTTTTCCTCTTATTATACGTATTGTCAGGTTTGTGCCTATATATAAGGACTCACTTTAATATAGAATCCACATTAACAAGATATTAAAACAGAAAATAAAGAAGTTAAAACTTCCTATCAGTTTCATATAATCATGATACATCATATTCTGTTCTTCTCAAGTATAACAAGGTAAGCCAAGGCATAATAACCTAACATGATGATATTTATTCAGCTAAAACATATGTAAATTTCCTCAGCCTTCCTCTGAGGAAGCTTTAAACTCTGTCAGTGTTCATCATCAGTTTATTTTTTTTT
The DNA here is from genome assembly GCA_004027715.1 of Plecturocebus donacophilus. Classification (NCBI taxonomy): domain Eukaryota; kingdom Metazoa; phylum Chordata; class Mammalia; order Primates; family Pitheciidae; genus Plecturocebus; species Plecturocebus donacophilus. The sequence goes on along the minus strand of PVKP010023107.1, from coordinate 18,396 downwards.
CTGTAAATGCTGCATTTGCAAACTGCTGAAAACACAAAGCTGAAAGGATAAACTACCAACATAATCCCACCACAGAGAAGTGTTGAAAATATGCAATGTGAATTCTCCTCTTTTACCCCAGCCCCAGCCATTTCCTGCTGACCCTCTCCAAACAGAATATATCATTTGTACAGAAGTTCCTATCCTTCTCATCCTGGCATTCTTGGTCTCATACACATAACACTGTGTGTTAGCTTCCTAGGGCTTCCATAACAAAGAGCAATTAATTGGGGGCTTAAGGCAACAGACATTTATAATGTCACGTTTCTGGAGGTTGGAAGGTTGAAATCTAGATGTCTGCAGAGTCTTAATTCCTTGAAAGGCTCTGGGAAGGCATCTTTTAAGATGCCTTAAAAATGGGAAAGTCCTTTCCCCTCTTAGCTGCTGGTGTTTGCTCTTGGGTATCTCCTTGACTTATAAATGCATCACTTCAATTTCTGCTATTATAACCATGTAGCATTCTTCTTGTACGTCTGTGTCTCTTCTTCTCTTCTGATAAAGTTATCATCATTTTTGGATGTAAGGCCTACCCTGATCGAGTATGACTTTATCTCAGTTTAATACATCTGCAAAGGTACTATTTCCAACTGAAGTCATATTTTGGAGTTCTAAGTAGGCACAGTTTGGGAGGATAGGGCACTATTCAGTACATACTGTACATTTATGCATATATGCCCTTATTTACTATTATTGCATAATTCAGTTTAATTATATCTCCTTTTAAAGAAATTGAAATAAATTGATTCTTCAATATTATTTAAGTCTTTCTGGGACCTCAGTGGAGAAAATCACATGTTAGGAAAACAGTGCTAAAAAAAGTCATTAAACCTGCAAATTAGATAATTATGGGAAAGTTAGTCATTAGTTCTATTGACAAAGATTCTCTCCTTGACCAAACTCTAGTGAGGCTCCTCTGAGTCCTTCTTTTTGACAAGGCCTTGGCCTCTAAAGACTTGAATAAAATACTAGCATAGTCTCTAACAGCTCAAGGCCACATCCTTAGGATGATCCCAGCCTCGGTTAAAATATACCTGTCAAAGGAAACTTAGGGCTGCAAAAATAATTTGCCACTTGTTCCAGCCAACACTGAAGAGAGTCTCTGTCTTCCAGCCTCTGTGAGAGGGGAGATACCTAACTTTAATAAGGGCCAGTTAGCAAACAGGTTGATTTCACTTTTCTGACTCCTGAGACCTCACTCACCCGCCCTCCCCATGACATCAATTTCCCTTCAGAACTCCTCATTACCTCTTTACAAGGTTCAGTTCATACCACACTCTTTTCCCAAAGTACATAGATAATATGTACTATGTGCCTACACAGCACATATTATCTTTCTAGTGATTTTCACACAGTATTGAAATTATATGCATGACTATATCTACATTATAGTCATTATAGTCATATGGATTAAAAGCTACTTAAGGATAGTAGCTACATCACATATTTCTGAACTGTCAGGGTTTGATATGGTGCCCAAGATAGAGCAAACATTTAGTGAAAGTCAAAGGTTCAGTCCCAACTGGAATTCAAACATATTTGGTACACTGTTGAGATAAGCTCAGGTTTACCTGCAGGATCCAATATCACATTTACTTGCAAGATCAAATGTTTCTTTTTTAAGGAAATCGGAAATCAATGAGACAAACTATATAGAAAAAGAATTCATCAGAGTGACAAGGGACTCTGAACGTAAGACTGTATCTTTCACTCAGTTATGTTCTGTGTGCTAGCCCCTTTTTGACAAGTAATTCCTACAGACTATAGAGAAACTGAGTTAGATTTAAAGGAGCTATTTCATTTAAAACTGTAAATTGTGGGAACATAAACAGCACAGTTTGGCTAATATTTGACACCATATGCCAAAAAGAAAGGATGCATCTTATCCTTACTTGATGTGTCTGTGGCTTCAGATCTCTGCCACATTGAAAAATGTCTATACTCAATAGTGAGGAACTTATTGATGAACATAAGTGATCTCACTCATGCCATCAGCAAAGTTCCAGACATACTTAGAAGGCCATTTGAATGATCTATAAGTTCAAGTTAAATCTGACTTTCTATAAACTCATTAGTATTGATGGGCTAGTAAGACTTAGAGAAATGAGGGTTACATGGACTAAAATGGAATGTCTTACACTAGGAACTACTGATTTAACAAAGGAGAATGAATGGAAGAATTAAAGTTGATCACATTATAAACTTTAGATGGGGTTCTAGGGTTTAAAAAATGAGCCAGGTAATCTTACAAGGACTTTTCAAACTTGTATTTTTATTTGAAAATAATTACTGTTAACACATACATGTTTATAAAGAGCTTTGAAAAGTGTCGTAATTTCAAACCTGTTAATGCAAAGCAAATCTCTTGTGATTGATTACATAAAATTAGATATATTTTTTAAATGTAAAGACTTTATTGGTACAAATTATTCATAATGTTCTCCCCCAAAAAAAGTCTAAATTCATGAGCATTATTTAACAACAACCAAAAAAAGTATGCCTTTTTAGATTTACTGGATCTAATTATAAACTTGCACTATCTTTAGACTGCATGAACCTAACATTTAGGAGCAAATGTAAATAGCTACAGAAACTCATAAAATTTATTGAGGTTATATTCTTAACTTGCTAGATTCAAAAATTTAATGCAAAAGCCAGTTACGAAAGTTGTAAAGAAAGTTTTTTTTTTCCTGAAGTTTCAGTTAATTATAATCTCCCATCAGAGAAAATTTATGCCTTACAAAGACTTGACCCTTTGTGTGTGTTGTTGTATATTCCTGCCTGGTTAAGAGCGTAGCAGCACAACGTGAAGCTAAATCTTCTGAGGAACACATTTCAAAGTTTAATATTATTACCTGGAGATTGAAATTACAATCATTTCCTAAGAATTTCACATTTATTTCCATATTCTTTTAGGTAAATTACCTATCCCAATGTTTGAATGAGGGAAGACAAGATATGAAAAAGACAAAAAAGGAAAAATCTAGCAAAGATCTTCCTCATACAGAAGAAAAATCTCCCTTTTTTCATGGATGGCCATCCCCAAAATGGTGTTCCTCCAAGGAAGTAGTAAAACAGAGTTACCAAAACGGAGGTATATGTGTCCTGCCATTTGGTTAACTGCTATTTTTCTTCAACTCAGTGTTACTTTCTTAGGAAAAACTTTTCTCTTCTCTGTGACTATATCAGGTTCTTTAATATTATTCTCTTATAGCATCATATTATCTTTAGAAACACTGATCACAGCGATAAAAACAAAATAAAGTTGAACTTCAGGAAGACAGACGTGTGTATATGCTTGCTTACATTGTAGTTGAATCAACAAAAGAATAAATGATCCAGTGTTTATCAAATTTTGTATCCAGTACATACATTCATAAAGCTACCCAAATTACTCACTCAGAGTAGACACAATAGATATCAGGCCATCCATAATCAGTAGATTAAAATAGCACACACACACACACACACACACACACACACACACACAGTCCTCACATTTATCAGTTCACGTGTAGAGACAGCCTGACCAGGCTTACAATGTATGCCTATCAGCATGTCAGTACTTAGCTAAAAATACTGGCTTGGCACATGTCTTCTTTGCAATTATGAGGAAACATAAAGAGGGCTTATGCTTATGGAAAACAGTCTGCACATAGCACTTAATCACAAGCTGATCAATATCTTTACTTTTGCAGAGGGAGGAAAAGAGCAGCACATTTTTGCTTTTAACACTATGCCTTTGGTGCACAGTTCATTGAAACCCAATTAAACTAATGTGTCTTTAGAACAAATTAGAGGACAGTTCAAGTTATATCCTTAAAATAATTAAACCACAAACTTCCTGATCCTATTTTCTTGTGGACATGCCAGCTGTATTTTTACACATGTTGTTTGGGAAAAGTATCCATGTGAGCATCTGTGGAAGCAAGCCATCCACCCTAAAACACTGTAAATTTGAGTGTGACTTTTTTGTTATATTACAGTACCAAATAGAACCTTATCCGAGGTGAGAAAAAAATGAGTTAAGTTCAAATGGGAACTTTGTGAACTTTCAGAATTGTTCAAAGCATAATAAAATACAGTTATTGACTCCAGTTTTGGAGAAAAAAAAGTTTAGCTCCATGTATAAGTAATTTTTAAAAGATTTTAATCTATAGGTTGCTTTCTAAAAACATTTATAATGTATTCTGAAATTCTTATAAATTTCATTGAGGTAAATAAGAATATTTTAATACAGAAGGTAAGCAAGCCCCCCACCCTCAACTTCAATAGGCACCTTTGAAGTTTATGGCCATACAGTATGATTTCCAAAACTCACTAATGTTGCAATTTTGAGTGAGGAATACAGGGATTACCCCACATATGGGGTTGGTCCCTTGCCTGTGAATTTGTAGTCCTACTCAGTACCCAGAGGCAAAGCAGAGTGGTTATAGAGTGAGGCCAATAAAATTCAGCTTGTTTTAGTGAAAAAAAAAAGAAAAGAAAAGAAAATTTGAACAATTTTTTTCCTGTAGTAACTTTGCAACCCATTGTAATCAGAATGTGAAGAATCTGATATCAATGAACAATTATGATAGACTTTGTCTTCTGCATGTTTACTATATGCCAGGACTTTTTGAACAATAACCGTATTTCTCAGTATAATACACTCATTCTAATGCTGAAAAGATTTAAATGTGGAGACATACATTATCTGCACAGTGTCAGGCAGCCAACTGATCTTTGATTCGAATGCAGATTGGGCTTATTCAGATTCTGCTTTTTCCTTTCTCTTTGTTATCTATCAAATATCCTGATAACTCATGCTACTTTCCAACTGTCAAAAATGTTGCAAAAATCTGTATTTTTAAATATGGAACTCTATCTAAAATTTACTAAATAATTCCTTTTATTCTTTAATAGTGCTATCAAAATAAATTCTACTTTTTTGGCTTATTGGTTCACATTAGGAACAAAATAATCCTCATTAGGGAAAAAAAAAAAGTTCTATGTTGCATGTGACAACGGAGAGACACATTGATGGGCTATTTGTGACAACAGAAATGCTTGCTCAAATGTTAAAGAGTCTATGGCTACTCTATTTTTGAATTCTGATGTCTGATTTGCTGAATTGCTTTTCTTTTTATTGGCTGTTGGTTGTTAATTTTGGTTCTTGTCTATTTCTATCTTACTCTAGGCCGGGGGCATTTTCTAAACACATGTCCCTAGTGCTCTTCTAATTTATAAAAGTAATTAAGCTCTTACTGGAGTGTTATTGCACTCCACCTTCTAAAAAGAAGATGGGTGTTCTAACACAGATATTATGGTGTGTGTGTGTGTTTGTGTATTTACGTGTGCATGTAGATGTGTGTTTTATGAGCCTTTGCTAAGTAGACTCAGTTTCTCAGCTATGGTCTCAATAATTAAATTTTCCAGACCAGTGTCCACAGACAGAAGAAGTATTACTCTAGTTAAATATAAAAATTATTTTAGAGTGAAATGTATATATCCAACACTAAGCTATTGTTTTAAAAAGCATGAAATAGCCATATGCCAACATACTACATATCAATTATAATAATTTTAACAAGACTATTTACTAAAACGGGAAAAAATTTCAAACATATTTTATACTACAAATTCAGCTCCACTATTTTATAAAACCAATTACATAAATATAATATGAGCATAAGATACAGTAGAATTAGTTGTTACAAAAATAACACAGGTTATTATTGGTTATTAGGATTAAGACTCAGAAGTCAATATTTATCCAGAATAAACTAAAAAATAGGCATAGAACTATTACAGAATCACAAAGACAAATACCATATAAAATAAAAATAAGCACTAAAAAATGACTGTCTCTTGGAATAAAACTGGAAAGTAGAGAAGGGTATTTTCTGTTGTTTCATTGCCATTGCCTTATCTCCTTGACTTTAAAACGATGTGAATATACAGTATGACATTGATGAAACTAAACTAAATAGACTAAAATAAAATAAACTATCTGAAGAGATAGGCTTACACTGCAATTTTATCAAAGGGCATCAATCACTAACACAATGATCCTTGCTTAGAATTTCTCAGGAGGGAATGATTTCTACCGTAAAACATTGGCATCAAAATGAAAATGCACTTTTTATAAAGCTGTAAGAACAAACGCATTTGGGCTTTGTTATAAAACCTCATACAAATTACACAGTTAACTAAATAGCACACTTTTTTTATCCTAATATCAATGGATCAATAATATCAAATGATATGTGGAAACAGCTTTCCTTTCAAAAGGGATGTGAAAGCTACACTGATATTAGTGAAATATTTCGTCTGTCAACATCTTTCAATGATTTTCATTAAGGTAGAGTTTCTATTTCAATAGATCATCATTTCAAACAGGTTTTCCATTAAGGCAGATGTTCTAGTTCAGATACATTCCAACTCTATTTTATTACTGATTTTCTGTGCTGATGTTTTATGAGACCAAAGAAATGAAAACCCATATTCCTACAATTTAATGACATAAATAGCTTAGGATATGGTGAATAAAGGGAAATGTGCTTAAATGTATAACTTATTATGAACAATAATATTCTACTGTCTTAGTCGGTTTGGGTTGTTACAACTACCATAGATCAAGTGGCTTATAAACAACACATTTTTTTCTCATAGTTCTGAAGGCTGAAGTCTGAGATCACGGTACCAACATGTTTAGGTTCTAGTGAGGGGGCTCTACTGGGTTATAGCCTGCTGTCTTCTCCTTGTAGCCTCACATGGGAGAAAGAGGGCTATAGAGCTCTCTGTAGTCTGTTTTGCAAGGTCACTGATGGTATTTACGAGGGCTTCACCTTCAGGAGCTAAATTACCTCTCCAAATCTCCACCTTCTAATGCCATCGCAGTGGAGATTATGATTTAAACATATGAATTTTGAAGGGCCACAACCAATCAGTTCCTACATCTACAGATAACTGCATTTCTATTATGCCTTTACATTGTCACAAATACAAGCAGCTTAATATATGCAGACTGGTCATTTCTTTTCTCCTTTTTTCTGACATGAAATCTGTCTTTAAGTCAGAGAAAGAATGAACACAAAAATGTATGTTTAGAACTTTGTCAAGAGATAAAATGGTTCTTCCATTTAGATTGTGTGTCATGTTTATCAAAGAAAACATTTCTGATATTTTATTATACTATAATAATGGTAGATTAATTTGCCAGAATTGTATTCAAAAACTTAAAATGACTTTTTACTGAGATATTTGGAAATACTGTGAAAGTATAAAAATTATAAATAATCAAAATGTATAAATTTCTGAATTATGTATTAATAAAACTATCTGGTTTTAAATGAAACTGTTAGATTGATAACTATTTAACGTGCATGCAATATTAGGAAGACCAAGAAGAAATATTTTTCTTATAAAATATAAATAACCAAACTGATCCTTGTAAAAATTGATTAGAAATACCATAAAATGGGTTATAGAGGTAAATAAAGGGCTAACTGAAAAAAAGTAAACAGATCTGAAATATATTAAGTTTTAGTAAAAGAGTAACTGACCAATAATTTGAATGCTAATACATTGTTTTAACAAACATTTAGTGAGCATTTCTCTATATCACATATTGAATTGCTGGGAATGTTGAAAAAAAAATCAAGAACTCTCCCTTAATAAAAGCTTACAATTCACATTAATCTGCAGTAGAGGAGCAGGCAATTTGAGAGTTTCAGATTTAATTTTATGAATTCCAGCATATGTTCTATACAAAAATGGAATTCAGCAATGAACTAAAACTAAATATATTATTTGAAAGTTTCTTCCACAGATGAAATAATACAATATAAAAGATGATTGAATATTGGAAACAGTGTATTCATAATTTATCGCATCAAAAAAACTAAAGACAAATCCAGTAAGATTCTGGTATTTGCTTAAAAGGCTTTCCAAATATTTTGCAGCCATTTTAAAAGTAAACTATGAATTGAAGGAATCGAAGAAAACAATTTAAACATGAGACATTATTCTTAAATTAGAAACCAATACAGATTCACTTTGTAGCCATTTTTCTGGAGTTTCTGGTAAATGGGCTAAACCAGAAACAATGAAAAATAAACATTTAAAACATGATCCTACACCTGTAAATTAAAAGGCCAGTAAAAAATTAAAATTATTAGAATAAGAGAATTTGATTAAGTGTGTCAATGCTAAATAAATATACAAAAGTCAAAGTTTCCTCTCCACATAACATCAATAAACAGTGAGAAATAAAAATAATAAAATATTCCATTCAAATAGAGACAAATGCATGCTATATTCTATAATCACAAAAAATTTAGTGAGAAATACTATATGCCACTAAGTACTTTAACCTTAATACATTATTTGATCTCATGGGAATAAAATAAGAACCATCTGATCTTTGACAAACCTGACAAAAACAAGCAATGGAGAAAGGATTCCCTGTTTAATAAATGGTGTTGGGAACACTGTCTAGCAGTGTGCAGAAAACTGAAACTGGACCCCTTCCTGACACCTTCTACAAAAATTAACTCCAGATGGATTAAAGATTTAAACATAAGACCTAACATCATAAAAAAACCTAGAAGAAAACCTAGGCAATACCATTCAGGACATGGGCACGGGCAAGGACTTCATGAATAAAACACCCAAGGCATTGGCAACAAAAAACAAAATAGACAAACGGGACCTAAGTAAACTTAATAGCTTCTGCACAGCAAAAGAAACTATCATTAGTGTGAACCAGCAACTAACAGAATGGGAAAAAAATTTTTGCAATCTACCCATCTGACAGAGGGCTAATATCCAAAATCTACCAAAAAATTAAACAGATTTACCAGAAAAAAAAAAACCACTCCATCAAAAAGTGAGCAAAGGATATGAACAGACATTTCTCAAGAGGAGACATTTATGCAGCCAAGAAACATATCAATAAAAGCTCATCATCACTGGTTATTAGAGTAATGCAAATCAAAACCACATTGAGATAGCATCTCACCCCAGTTAGAATGGCGATCATTAAAAAATCTGGAGACAGATGCTAGAGAGGATGTGGAGAAATAGGAACACTTTTACACTGTTGGTGGGAGTGTAAATTAGTTCAACCACTGTAGAAGACAGGGTAGCGATTCTTCTAGGTTCTAGAAATACAAATATCATTTGACCCAGCAATCCCATTACTGGGTATATAACCAAAGGATTATAAGTCATTCTCTTATAAAGACACATGCATGAGTATGTTTCTTGTGGCACTGAAAGACTTGTAACCAACCCAAATGACCATCAGTAATAGACAGGATAAAGAAAACGTGGCACATATATACCATGGAATACTATGCAGTCATAAAAAAGAATGAATTCATGTCCTTTGCAGGGACATGGATAAAGCTGAAAACCATAATTCTCAGCAAATTGACAAAGGAACAGCAAAAGAAACACTACATGTTCTCACTCATAAAACGGGTATTGAACAATGAGAACACATGGACACAGAGCAGAGAACATCACAAATGGGGGCCTGTCAGGAGGTTGGGGACTAGAGGAGAGATAGCAGGGCATAGAAGGCTAGGGGAGGGATAGCATTAGGATAAATAAATAATGTAGATGATGGAGTGATGGATGCAGCAAACCCCAATGGCACATGTATACCTATGTAACAAAGCTGCACGTTCTGCACATGTACCCCAGAACTTAAGGTATAATAAAGAAAAAATAAAAAACAAAAATTATTTTATCTTTATTTTATATATGATGACTATTTCATTCTACTGTTATGTTTTCAGATTGTCAGAAATAATTTTAAGTGAGGTTAAGTTATATGTCCAAGGACAAACAGCTAATTAGGGGCAGAAATGAGTTTCAAATCCTCTAAACTCATAATTGCCACATTTTTCTGACTTTCTAGTTTATCTTTGGGTATAAATTGAACACTAAAATGCAGAAAACCTTTCCTATTCCTGTTTGAATATTGAATGTAAACATTTTTTCAGAATTAGTTACATAAAGTATCACATGTTCATATGAAAAAGTTATTACCCCAAAATATCCATTAAAATTAAGTAATAAGTGATGTCCTTTTATATCACACACTAGAGTTTATGATGTAACATTGTCATCACATGAAAGTGTTTAAATATTTATAGATGTATTTATGTCACCAAATTTATTGATGAAATAGAAATAAAAATTCATTCTGATGCCAATCTTGATGCAATTTTAAAAAAAAAAAACTCTCCTTCCCTTATATTATTTATAATACCATCTTGGAAAGTTACACTGTTTGGCAATCAGTCACTTACCAAGGAGCCACTTCAATAGTTTTGACTAAGCAGCTTAAAAGGAAATTTTAAAATTATTTCTATTGTAGCAAAAACAAAATCTCTTTTTATGTTTTCATTGTTTTATTTTGTCCTATATTTTATTTTTAGGAAAACCAACATTTTTTGATGAATACAATTATGAGCCTAATAATGCTCGTGCTCCCTTTTTCCTTCTGAAAAGAGGAGTTTTCATATAAGAAGACATGAATTGACATATACATGTCAACAATAATAAGGTGACACAGATTTCTACATTTCAAGCAGGGTCAAATCAAAACCCTGATTTAAGTTATATTATTGTCATTTTACAAAGGAGAGTCTGAATAGTTTTGCTAAGGCCACATAGCAAGTAATAGATAATTCTAAAATTTGATCTCTTATCTGCTTGACACAAAAGACTTTCTATTCTTCTCTCAGGAATAAATTTGAAGATTTTTATTTCAATTTAATTGATGGATAATTTATCTCATTAAATAATTTGTAAAATTAAGATAATTAAATTTCTAAATTTAATATCTTGATGAGAGAAAAGTATTCTTATATATGGGACTGTGATAAATATTAAATATTAATTTGTGATCATTAGTGATAGTGATAATGGATTTAACTATTTTAAACATTGTAGATGCATTGAAATCTAATAGGTTATATAGTTTTCTAAATAATCAGAGTACTTTATTAAATCAGAGTACTTTATTAAATCAGAGTACTGTCATTAAAAATGACAGAAGTTTTTATTTCTTCCTAACATATTGCTTTTTGTAATCATAAAAATATTATAAAATTACTGATCTGCTGTGAATTACATGAAGTTTAGAGAAATATTTAGAAAATATGAGGAGAAAAATTCAGAATGAACATAAATTCCACTATTCAATGTTAGTCATAAAATTTTTGTATATTTTCAAGACATTATATTTTATTTATAGATTTTTGGACTGCTACATGAAGTTTATTTTTGATTAATTTTTGTTATACCCTATTTTATGAATATATGATTTTAAGTGAGGCTATACTATGTATAAAGTTTTTCCTTTTTTTTTCAGTTGAACACTTTTTTTTTTAGCAATTATATATAATTCTATAAAATATTTTTAAACTGGTCTCATGTCACCACACTGATAGATGGTTTAATTTTACAAATTCCCAAACATTGGGTATTTTTTTTGAATTATTACAAAAACAAAACAGCTATATTTTATTTTTAGGAAAACTTTGCTATCTCAAGGTGTTTTCTTAGAATAAATTTTTAAAACAACATGTGAAGCTCAATTAATGCATATGATACCTATCAAGATTCTTGATTCATATTACTAAACTGTAGTCCTGAAAATATTAAATAATTTATAATCACACCAATAATATATGTATGAGAGTATAAATATTTTATGAAATAAGATACAGCAATTGGAGTAACATTTTAAAATGTTAAATAATTAGGCAAGGAATCTCACTTATAAATAAGGTATGTATTAGGAGTCTCCTGAGAAACTGAACCAACAGGATATATACAAATACATGTAAGAGGAGATTTATTGTAGGAGTTAGCCTATGTAAATTATGGAGGCCAAGAAGTTCCACGATACACTGCCTGCAAACTGAAAAACCAGGAAAGCTAGTGGAATAATTAATTCAGTCCAGTCTCATTCTCATTCCATTCCTGAGAATAAGACTGGGCACCCCTGCTGCAAGTCCTTGAGTCCGAAGACATGAGAACGAGGAGTTCTGATATCCAAGGGCAGGAGAATCCACTTTTTGTTCTATTCAAGCCTTCAAAGACTGAAAGATGCCTGTCCACAATGGTGAAGGCAGATCTTTCTGACTCAGTCTACATATTCAAATGCTAATGTATTCAAATAAATTCAAATACTAATTCAAATTTTACCTTTGATTGGCTCTCATTCTTATTTTAGTTTTTTTTTTTAACTATTAAGTTCAAGGGTACATGTGCAGGTTTGTTATCCTCATAAAGCTCTATAATACACTGAAATCAGTTACACATTCATGTTGGAAAGCCTCATAGTATATGTTAGAAAACAACTGGAATGTCTACAGAATAACTTCTTTAATTTTGCAGGCTTATACGCACAAAGGAATCTTGCTTCAAATTGCTGCATTTAGTGAATTATATCAAAAAAAATTCATCTACACCTCATTTAGGTGATGAAATTTTGAACTTGGGGTTTTTAGTTTATGAGATTTAGATTTTAATGGAAAAACTTTGGACTTTCAGCTGATGTCATAATGGGATGAGACCCTTAGAAACCTTGAGAAAGGGAGAATGTATTTTGCATTTGACAAGGATATGTGTAGTTAAGAGCCAGAGTATGTACTGTGGTAGACAGAATGCAGTCTCCAGGCTTCCTACTTTTTGTATACTTGCCTTGCATAATACCCTCCTCTTATGTGTCAATTCGACTTTTGATTATGCCCCATTTTTCTACTGAGTTTAAAATGATAATGCTTTATTAAATCCTTCTTTTTCAGTCTAGAAAAATTTGACCTCCAATTAATTACTATTGAGGGATTCCTACTGAATAGTAAAGTTAGAAGAGGTTAGCTAGCAGAAAAGCTCTCATCTATTAACCAATTTAGCAGCCACACTGTAAACCCTATTAATTGGCAATAAGCAGTTGGAGAGAGGAACTAAGACGCTTATATATACAAATGAGTATCTCCAAAATTTCTAGGGATGCAAGTACTCTCCTAATGGTGACTATTAATATCTTGGAATCTGTATTTAGGGCGGGGCATGGTGGCTCACACCTATAATTTCAGCATTTTGGGAGCCTGAGGCAGGCAGTTCACTTGAGGTCAGGATTTTGAGACCAGCCTGGCCAACATGGCAAAACCTCATCTCTACTAAAAATACAAAAATTAGCCAGTGTGGTGGTGCATGTCTGTAATACCAGCCACTCAGGAGGCTGAGATGTGAGAAACACTTGCACTCAGGAAGTGGAGGTTGCAGTGAGCCAAGATCATGCCACTGAACTTCAGTCTGAGTGAGAGTGAGACTTCACCTCAAAAAAAAAAAAAAAAAATCTCTAGACCACCTCTTTACCTCTTTTTCAATCCTAATACCATCACATATTGTATGCATTGTCCTCTGGCCCTCAGTTTCTTTATCTGTAATTATCCCATCAAGGCATCTTGTCCAGAAATATTAATATGCTTAAATTATTCACCATGGAAATTTGTATATAAGTAATCAACACATAATTGTTCAGTTTGCTTGCTCAATACATAATTATTATTATACTGCTTCTTGTTTTTAATGTTTTGGAAACCATGACATCATTTCCTCAAAGGCATTTGTCAATTAGTATTCAGCATTAGCTGTAAAACCACTTATTAAAAATTTGCCTTTTAAAACAGTGGAGGAAAAAATAGACCTCAGAATTAATGTAACGCACATCTCTGATATCAATGGACTGATATTTGGCACTTGATGAATGTCTTCTGAATGAATGGATGAATGGTGAATTAATTACTTCAAGACAGAAAATCTTTATCGAGTATCAAGCCTTTGCTCATGCCAGAAATAGAAGTAGAGGTCATGAACTGGAACAGAACAGGCAAAACTAGCCAGAGCCTGCCTGGAGAGCCCTGGTTTGAGATTGCTGGGGAAAAAAAAAACAAAACCATACACTGACTTAAAGCTTATTAGCCAACCTAATTTTTTTTGCTGAATGTAAATAACCTGAGAGAGTTTTATTTCGTAAACTTCTAATTTGTGAATCCAAAGATGTTTTTGTCCTACACATCTGACATAGAGAATAAATTTAGGTACAGAGAAGTTAAGTGACTAATCTGGAGCTATGATATGACTCAATAGCTCAACCAGAAATGTAAAACTCTAGGCATTCCAATTCAAGTATCTTTGTGAGAATGTTCTTGACTCAATTCAGTGCTAACCAGATAAAATGAAGCCTTCAAGGAAATCATATTTAAGACCTATCTATACTGCATAAAGAAATTAGATTGTCACCATATACTGAACACATTGGTAGTTGCATCAGACCACAAAAATAGTTATAATATTAATTTAGTAAATGAGCTCCCAGAGACCTACAGGAGTTAAAACACCTTGAAGAAAGACATACACTCACAAAGTAACTTATGCATTTGACAGACTTCTCTGGTAAGTTTACACCAATGAGTCTCACACAGATGGCTATGTGCTATGTAAGTTACAGTTTTAACTGCAGTTTTATTTTGGGTCTTAAATCTATGAACTTAGAATCATAAAATGCATGAACTTGTACACCGAATTCTCTTCATCAACTTGGAGACAGTGTCAAGTCTGATATTTTAAAGTGCTGGTTGTGCAGTAAAGGACTGTGGTGCATATAAGAAAGCCAAGGAGTACTAACCATTTGCAGTCCAGGTCAATTGGCTTACACAAACAACATCCACAAATAGCCAGGTAAGAACCACCATCTAGCAACAGAATCTGGTGTGGCTCGTTAGTAACTACTTTAACAATCTTTCTAGGTCACAACATGATCGCTCATTATGACCTCAACTCTGGGATTGAATGAATTTCTTGACTGAATATGTATTCACTCATTCAGCAAATATGTATTCGGTAATCGTGGTGTATCAGGTCATATGATTTGTGCTAGGGATACAACATATGTCAGCAATAGACCTTCTCTCAGTAAATAGAAAGTCTCTTGGAGATACAAATACCTAAGGAAATAATTATAACACCTTGTGAAATGTGTTATAATAGAGGTTAAGTACAAGGTTTTATAGAAGCAGAGTAACAGAGCAATTAATTCCAGAGAAGAAAATCACAGAAAGTCTAATATAAATGCTGGTGGTTGAGGGGGCCTCGAGGATAAGATTACCTGGGAGAAAACACTGGGTGAAAAAGATAATACATGAGCATCAAGGCAGAAAAGTGTGTGGCATATCTGAGGAACCAAGCAGTTTGCTGTATTATCTCCCTGTTACTGATATGAGATATGAATACCATCATTTGTCAAATGTGGGTTTAATATTAATATTTGACATAATTAATTTTGAAATACCTTTGAGATTTAAAAGGGTGCAACCTGAATCTAAAGTAGTCTTTTCTTTCTTATTCATATAATTAGAATATTCCAGAAAGACTAGCAGTCTGGTTTTCATTTTATGATCCCGGCTTTCAGTAGCACATTTAAATTTGGAAAGTAAATTAGAAAGATCTGTGCCATTATCAAAATAAACACAAATGTTCTCAGCATTGTTTAAAAGTTATCACATTAATATAACAATCATCAGTCTAACATCTTATTCCATCAGTTGTAATTGCTTCAAGGAATGCCACTATTTTGAACTATTCATACCAGAATATAATTTTAACTTTGACACACTATATAGTTTTAATTAAATTTCATAAAGCCACCATATAAATTTGACTTCAAAAATCCTCACAAATCTATTTCCCTGGCTATTAGTGTATTAAAGCTTATTAGCAAAAGACAGATAACACTAATTTACTCAGTAATAAATGATAAAAATTGGTCAATAGAAACCGTGTTAACACTTAAAACAGGAAGCAACCATAGACAACTTTTGGTGTTCGTATTAGTCCGTTCTCACATTGCTATAAAGAGCTGCCCAAGACTGAGTAATTTAGAAAGGAAAGAGGTTTAATTGACTCACAGTTCTGCATGGCTGGTGAGGTCTCAGGAAACATGATAACTGCAGAAGGCAAAGGGGAACGAAGTAAGGAACCTTCTTCACAAGGTGGCAGGAGGGAGAATGAACTCAGGAAGAACTACCAAACACTTACAAAACCATCAAATCTCGTGAGATCTCAATCACTTTTATGAGAACAGCACGGGGAAAACTGCTCCATGATTCAGTTACCACCACCTGGTCTCCACTTTAACAGGTGGAGATCATGGGGATTACAATTCAAAATGAGATTTTCCGTAGGACCAGAGCCAAACTGTAGCAGTGTTCTTAGCAGAAAAAAAAAAAAAGCTAATTTATAAAACAATTAAATCGAATACCTTCTATTTAGAGGAACAAACGATAGACTATTCTCCATTTGAAATTATTTATGAGTATTGGAGTTCTCAGCATGCATGAAAACAGGCTAAATACTAATATTTGTTTGTTCCTTACTTAATTTAGATTAAGCAATGGTTTAAATTTTTAAAATATTTGGTTATTTTAATACTGAAATTTGTATCATTATGATGTGGAAAAAATAGATTCAAGCTCACAAATCTTTTCCAAATTAATAAGCAAAACTGTATTTAGCTAAAGAAGCATGGAACTAGATAAAGACATAGATATATGTACATATATATGCATATATCTATTTAAATCTCAGTAAATTTTAAAAGTAAAGCACTGTACTTAAGAAATAAAAGCAACAATATATAGCTCAGAACTATGTTAAATTCTGAAATTTCTTCATATAAGGTATGCCTTTTATTTAGAGAATATCTTCCACTTAACAGGACCTGTTGCATCATTTAAATGGTTCTCATCACCTATAAGAGTAATTAATTTGAACATTAAGATTGCATCTTTGAACACCTACATTATTACCTTCATAACTATTATTATTAATCAATATTTGTGGAGTGCCTGTTATGTATTAAGTATACAGATCTACGTATTCAGCACTTTATACGTATATAAACAGGTTATGTTGAATCATGTCCTGTTGGGGTTTTTTCATCATTTTTATTTTTTATTGGATTTTTGACCTTATTTTATAAAACATCTGAGGCAACACCATATAAAATAGAAACCTATTGAAATTTTCATGCTGAAAATGATGTGGAAAGAAAAAAGAAGAGTAAAATGTAGCACTCATTTCAAAAATTATATGTTAATTATTGTTAAAAAAGTTACATAGATGGTAAATTTCTTCATTTAAACATACATTTAAGTTCTATGTGCCATTATTACTATGAAAATGTATAGCTTATGAAGACAAATATTAAATTCTAGAAACAATTTATCTGCCATTAGTCAATTTAGAAATGATGAAATGTTATACCTATATATGAAAAATAAATTCAATATGTGAGAAACGTGTTTCTGGGGAATTCTTACCAGCTTTCAGTTTAAAATATTGTATATTGCCTCTCATAAGATGCATCATAATATAAGATTAAACTTAAACTGGAACAAACTTTATATTTTTAAAATCAATATTACTGTGCATATTTGAAATGTACAACATAATGTTATGGGATATATATATATATATAT
Source organism: Plecturocebus donacophilus (assembly GCA_004027715.1). Lineage (NCBI taxonomy): Eukaryota > Metazoa > Chordata > Mammalia > Primates > Pitheciidae > Plecturocebus > Plecturocebus donacophilus. Next base: position 811 of record PVKP010023107.1, on the reverse strand, counting down.
ATAAAGAAATAATAAAATGATTACTATAGAGAAGCTAAATAACATATCTATCATCTCACTTAGTTACTTTATTTTGACTAGAGTAGCTAAAAATCTACTTAATTAACAAATATCCCTATTCCAATACATTTTATCAAACACATTCTTCAGATTGTACATTAAATCTGTAAACTTGTTGATTTTACATGTCTGCAATCTCTTTTAAATAACATTATTTTCCCATGCCTTGAGAAAACTTGATAAAACAATAGATTTTGCTATTTTCTATTGCATTTTGAAGGAAATGCTAAAAATGAACATATGATATTTAAAGGTAGAGAAATAATACAGGTAAACATATATAAAAATAAGAAAAACTTGTGGATTTAAAGAAAATAGAGGCACTCAATTGATGATTTTAAAGGGACAGAAAATAAAAAGGAAGGAATTTTTTTTTTTTTTTGTCTCATTTAATTCTCACAACCCTATGAGGGCGGTACTTTAATCCCACTTTTTTTTTTTTTTTTTTTGTGAATTTGGATGGGAAATATTACATCTTTATTTTATTTATTTATTTTTTTTTTTCAGAAGGAGAAAGAGAGGGGAAGTTATTTTATTATTTTTTTTTTATTTTTTTATTTTTTTTAAGACAGAAGTAGAATAAAAGAGAAAAAAGGAAGAAAGAGAAAGAGGGAGAGAGAACGAGAATCTTGCTCTATTGCTCAGGATTTCATTTAAATCTGTGAAATGCTTATGCAGACTAAAGTGATTTATTTCCTATTATGTGATCACTTTTAGAATAGGTATGATATAATATTGAAAAAAATATATG
>PVKP010023106.1:0-36713 GCA_004027715.1 Plecturocebus donacophilus | reverse complement strand
TCCTTTACGTTCCTTGTTAGTTGTATTCCTAGGTATTGTATTCTCTTTGTAGCAATTGTGAATGGCAGTTTGTTCTTGATTTGGCTCTCTTTAAGTCTGTTGTTGGTGTATAGGAATGCTTGTGATTTTTGCACATTGATTTTGTATCCTGAGACTTTGCTGAAGTTGCTTATCAGTTTCAGGAGATTTTGGGCTGAGACGATGGGGTCTTCTAGATATACAACCATGTCATCTGCAAATAGAGACAATTTTACTTCCTCCTTTCCTATTTGAATACCCTTTATTTCTTTTTCTTGCCTGATTGCTCTGGCTAGAACTTCTAGTACTATATTGAATAGGAGTGGTGAGAGAGGGCATCCTTGTCTAGTGCCGGATTTCAAAGGGAATGCTTCCAATTTTTGCCCATTCAGTATGATACTGGCTGTTGGTTTGTCGTAAATAGTTTTTATTATTTTGAGATACGTTCCATCAGTACCTAGTTTATTGATGGTTTTTAGCATAAAGGGCTGTTGAATTTTGTCAAAGACCTTCTCTGCATCAGTTGAGATAATCATATGGTTTTTGTCTTTGGTTCTGTTTATGTGGTGAATTACATTTACAGACTTGCGTATGTTGAACCAGCCTTGCATCCCCGGGATGAATCCTACTTGATCATGGTGGATAAGCTTTTTGATGTGCTGTTGCAATCGGCTTGCCAATATTTTATTGAAGATTTTTGCATCTATGTTCATCATGGATATTGGCCTGAAGTTTTCATTTCTTGTTGAGTTTCTTCCAGGTTTTGGTATCAGGATGATGTTGGTCTCATAAAATGATTTGGGAAGGATTCCCTCTTTTTGGATTATTTGGAATAGTTTCAGAAGGAATGGTACCAGCTCCTCTTTGTATGTCTGGTAGAATTCGGCTGTGAACCCATCTGGACCTGGGCTTTTTTTGGGTGGTAGGCTCTTAATCGCTGCCTCAATTTCCGACCTTGTTAATGGTCTATTCAGGGTTTCAACTTCTTCCTGGTTTAGACTTGTTCCACTCTTAATACCACCTACTCTGGCTGCCTTTTTGTTTATCTGCTAAGCTTTCCCCAACCCTCCACTACAGAACATTTGCATTTCAGCTTCTCTTTTCCCAGAATGCTTTCCCCTAGCCCTTGTTAATTACTGAATGAATGAGCTCTTGTGGCCTGTTGTTGGCTTAAGGACATGTTCTAAAGAGTTTCCAAATATGTCCTTATTACAAAAATAGTTCTCTTCTAATTTTATAGTATACTGCTCTCTACAAGATGGCTTATTCATGACTTTCTTCAGAAATCAACTTTTCCTATCAATAGCAAAATATGTTGTCCTTACACATGTAACTAGATGACTAATAGAAATGCTAGTAATCATTGGCCACTTGCCACTCTGAATGCAGCAAGAAGTTAAAAAAGAAGGGGGAGGTGTCTCTGATTTGCTTTACTACCAGATAATTCCCAACCCCTTCCCCCTACCAAAAAAGGCTAAAAAGGCCTGTTTGTCAAGTAGTGTGCTCATTAGGGACTTCCTTTCCATGAAGAATCAAAGCAGGTAGCTCTGGCCCAGATACAGGTCAAAGACTGAGCCCACATCTGCTCAACGTTCGAACTGTGTTTTGGGACCCAGGAAATGTCTCCTTTATTGAATAATACAAATAAAGAAGAGGAGATTCCAAGCTTATGGGAAAGATTCTTTTGCTTTATAAAATATCATATGTGGTGGTTTTTCAACTAGGAGTTTCACCATAGAAAGAACTAGGTTACTCTCCTTATTAATAAACTGCTTTAGAAAACCCGAAATATAGCTTACAGATAGAATTCAACACAATTGGAGTAAGAAGAGAGGGGGAAGGGGTGGGGGTATATTTGTTTGGGGCTATTTCCCATTGTGGGTTATTACTAGATTTTCCAAAGTTTGGGATCATTTTCTCCACACTCCCAAGTATACGACTCCTCCCCACCCCGACAATTGCGTGCCTGGCTCTGGGTCACTTGCCTGGCCTATTTCAGAGCAGGAAATCTGGTTAAAATACAATCTCTCACACTTGACTAAATTTTAAAATAACAAAAAAAAGTCCTCTGAAAATCTTTGACTCTTCCACGAAATTTCTCCCAAATACTCATTTTAAAAGCCCTCAATAGAAAGAATAGAAATAAAAATTTTTCTTTAAAGGGAAGAATCGCACAGAAGAAAATGACAATCACAAATCTCTCACCGATGATTTTCTTCTAATTGATCTAAAAATTATTCTCTCACCTGAGGGTCATTCTCAAGTGTTTTTAAAGTCTGTGTTCTCAGCCTTGTAGTAGGAGCAGTGACTCTGTTTCTTGCTCAGAAAGCAGAGATCTAGTCAACGACGTATGTGTGCACTTTGGTCATTTCAGCTGGCCACAGCTAAGTCTCTGTTCACATAACAAGGGTTGTGAGCCACAGTGGAAAACGCTGCCTATTTTGGTCCAGCCCTACCTTCAGCAGAGGGAGCAAACAAAAGTGCCTACGAGATAACGTTAGGTGAGTGCAGGGCCCAGGTGGGAGTTGCATTCTATTAGGGGCAGCCACAGCTAGATTCTGCCAAGTATGACCACATTAGAATGTAGGCCCAACATCGCAAGATTTTCCAATTAAAAAAAAAATCAGAAACCTAGATTACTCTTCCAACTTTTAAATGTTGGAGCAATTTTAAAAGAAGAATGAGGAGAAAGAAGAGGAGGAAGAGAAAAAGTCAACACAGCCAAGTATATCCACAGGCCAAATTGGGCCTATGGGTTGCATATCCGAGGCCATTGTACAACAGTGATGGAAGTCCACACTGTGCAGCCAGTGAGCTGGGATGTCCTCAGAGAACATCCTCGACAAATCCCAGGTTTGGAGCTGAGTTCTCAGCATGTCCAAAGCTGCAGAGGGCCAGGTTTCTAAGTTGCTGCTCTTTCCTTGACCATCACCAAGGAGGCTCTCTGGTTTGCTCATTTTTCAACCTTTGTGGTACACAGGATGAGAGAGGAGTAAACCAAAGTAGGGCTAACCATCTGAGGTTCTCAGCTTCTTTTCTGTCATCGTTAACATTCTGTGGGGGTGAAAAAGATAAAAAACCTGATTTTTTTCAATGGCAAATTTTTTTCACCTCTATATTGAAATGGTAGGGCTTCCTTGTCTAAATTTAGACTTCAGCTCAAATCTTTTGCTTTTTTTTTTCTTAGACCCTAGCCAAACATGAGGTTCAAACTGATGTATGTTTTGTTTTTCCCTTGTTATTCCTGGAGCACCCCCAGAACTACATGCAAAATATAAAAATGAAGACACAAGAGTATCTACTGTGTGCATAGCACATGCTTTTAGTTACAAAAATGTGTTTATTTCATTAAATTTTCTTTAAAGAGCTATGATTTAAGTTAAAGACAAATGAGTTTTTTAAACTAAGAAGTTATATCTAAAATATTTTGGCACTTGTCATGAAACTAAAATGTGACCAAGTTCTTTATCACTAAGCCTCTTCTCCCAATCCATTTTCTGCTGGCAGCACCGTATCTCTGTCTCCTCTCTGTGTTGAGAATGGAATTCTCAAAAGCAAGGACCGTCAAGAAAGCAGCATTTTCCATTGGAGGTCTCATTGTAGGGGCAGCAATCCCTGGAGACACAAATAAGACCTGGATACAGCACATAGTCCTTTGTGCCCATTTGACCTCACTGCCCTTTCCCCAAACACTAGAGTTCCATTTTTCATGCTTTCTGTTTTTTTGTTTTGTTTTGTTTTGATTTGTGTTTTTTGAGATGGAGTCTTGCTCTGTCACCCAGCCTGGAGTGCAATGGCATGATCTCGGCTCACTGCAAGCTCTGTCTCCCAGGTTCAAGCTATTTTCCCACCGCAGCCTCCTGAGTAGCTGGGATTACAGTTATGTGCCACCACACCTGGCTAATTTTTGCATATTTTAGTAGAGACAGGGTTTCCCCATGTTGGCCAGGCTGATCTCGAACTCCTGACCTCAGGTGATCCACCCGCCTCGGCCTCCCAAAGTGCTGGGATTACAGATGTGGGCCACCATGTCTGGCCTGTCATGCTTCCTGTTTGGGGACAGCTGTACCATCTCCAAAGCATAATTATTTAGCACTGCTTAAATGTTGCTCACAGTGATGTAATTTTTCCTTTGCTATGGGTTTTGTATCCCTGTCTGAATATGTCTTGAGCTTTTAGGTATTTTTCTCATTATTAAAAATATGGAAAACTATACAGTGGCAAGTGGATTTCCAAATTTTAATCTGCGTCCAGAAGTAGCTACTGTAGATATTTTGGTTTATTTCCTTGAGGCAAGTGAACATAGACATTTTTTTCTTGCTTCTATGACAGCGTCTGTTGTAAAACACACCATTGATTTAATTTGTGTTCTTCAAACTTAATGAGGCTGGTTCCTTCTCGTAATTTTATATTAACTTAAATGTCACCACCTCACATAAACCTCCCTGATCACCTTTTCTAAAGTAATCATCATCTCCACCCCCATCTGTTGAACTTTGTCACATCCCCCAGTCTGCTTTATACTGAGGAATTAATATTATCTGAGATTGTTTTGTGTCTCTACGTGTTTATGTTTAGATATAAACTACCCCCACTAGAACATAAGCTCAGGGGAGCAGGGAGCTCTCTGTCTTGTTCACTGCTGTGTCTTCAGAGCGCTTCAGAACAGCCGTGCCTCTGTTTTCTTCTGAAACCCTGCTCAAATGCCAATACATTCTGAAAGGTTATCAACTTGCAAGGATGAGAAGGGGAGAGAAGAAAAGTGTGGTGGAGATTGAAAGTTCGTGCTAGAAAAAGTAAATTTAGTGCTGATATGTTCCTGTTTGGAATCTTTCTTTCCAGCCCTACAGGGGCTTGGTAAATCTATCTCCCCACAGTCTACACCCTCACTCTGATTTAGTACCCTTTTATTTGGATGGCGCTGATCCTGACTTTGGTCCAAGGATCATGAGCTCAAATCGTTTTCCTGCCAGTAAAGAGATAATAAAAGCTTCAGTTTCTTTCTTTAACCCCATCTATTCAGAGATAACAGCTTCAGCATTTCAACAAACTTCTAATCTTGTTTCCGTACTTTTTTTTAACATAATTAAGATTGTACTAATCTAAATAGACATTGAAGTTGATGACAAGCAAATAAAAGACTTCATGCTGTAGTTGCCTAGCAATTGCCTGTTTGACCTACCAAAGATCACACTTAATAGAAAAGTCAATAGTGTTAAAAGAAATGCAGAGGCCAAATGAAAAATTGGTAGAGAAAAGTTTCTATTCATTTATAGCTTTAATATTTTATATCCTTTGTGTCTTATTACAAACGACACTTATGTGATTAGAAACAGGTTATTTCCCAGTAGCTCATCTCCTCCTGTTACACATTTTTCATCTGAATGTATTACTTCTCAGCTTGCAACACACAAGTTAGCAACTGTGGAAATTATTATAATGTCATTGAAGACTGTGGCTTTAGAGGGGAAATAACCAGCAGGCATAGAACCTTCAGCCATGAAGTTGTGGTGTTCCTGTAAATCTCATTAAGAAGAAAAGGAGAGGGGCAAGGCAGGGGTAGACTGTATAAACTGAACTCATAATTTAAACTAGCTTAAGCCTTCTTTTATGCACCTCTTGGAAACTTCAGACTGGACACCTGTAGGAAAAGAGAATTGGGAGGCTCAAACTATCCCGTAGTTTTGAAGTAAATTATGGATCATTTTGGGAAACAGGTCCAAAAGCCAGATGAATTTCTGAAAACCAAACCCTATCATATTAAAATAACATTTCTTTTACAGCTTTGTGTTTGGTAAATGAGGATGAAATAAGTCATCTTTAAATGGTTATGATACTGCTCATTGAAGAGAAAAATGCTAATTGATATATTTTAAGAGAATGGCTTGGGTTTGAAGCAATTCTCGTGCATTCTCAATTTTCTCTCAATAGTGGGGCATCCTGAAGTGTCCCAGCTTTCCACATTCATAATGAGTGGTGAGGTGTCTTCTGCTTCTGGGAGTGTTAGAATAAGACCTTACTATATGACTTTCCCACAGAGAACAACTTTAATCCTAGACATAATACAAAAGGCTGTAACTAATGGAAAGTAGATCTAGAAGGCAAGCTGGAGCAGAGAGTAGATACTTGGGAAAGGGTGAACGGGGAGCTATATATGTGAGGTTACCATTTCACAACTTACAGCTTGAGGCTAAGTGCAGGAGGTACAGTGTACTCAAGGCAGCGAGAGTGCTTGTGAAACACAACAGTCTTTCAAGACACAGTGAAAAATGTGAGGAAATCACCAGAAAGAAAGATTTAGAGAGAGCATCCCCAAATTCTGTCTACCCATATATCTGACAAACTATGCCCACAGGGTACAGACTCAAAGCAGCTAACTTTGAGTCTTTAAATATAAAGACAGATATGGGCTGAAAGACAAAAGAGCTCAACTGAGACCGTAGCTGCCACCCAGCAAACAGTTTGGAGCTGAAGTCCCTATGATAGTTAGCAGCTAAAATGAAAGAAACACTTATCAAGGGAAGGTAACAGCATCCAGAATTTCCACTACTTAATATTCACTCCATATAACTTGAAGTCTAGAAAATATAATCCAAATTTTCCCAACATACAAAGAACCAAGAAAGTGGGGCATGTTCTCAAGAGATAATAAAATCCATAGGGTCTGACCTCAGAATGAACCATATTTTGGAACTAAAAGACAAAGATTTTAACATGGTTATTATGATACCCTAAATAATGTACATGATGAGTGAAAAGACATGAAATCTCCTCGAAGAAACAGAAACAATTTAAAAAGAACCAAATGAAAAGTCTAGACCTGAAAAATGCAGTATTTGAAATAAGAAATTCACCAGGTGGACTTCAGAGTTGAGTGGAAATGTGAAAGAAAAGCGCAAGTCAATTTGAAGATAAATCAATAGAAATTATCCAACATGAGTAACAGAGACAGAGAGAGAGAAAAAGGATGACTTTAAAAATGAAGCCTCAGAGATCCATCAGATAATTTCAAATAGTTCATATGCTTGCAAACAAAATCCTAAAAGGAGCGACGGGAGAGAATGGAGAAAAGAAAGTACTTGAAGAATTAATGACCAACAAATACCAAATTTGATGAAAGACTAAAATGTACAGGTATATTATGAAGAATGAAAACCAAGCAGAATAATATAAAGAAGTTCTCACCACAGCTCATCATAGTCACACTGTTGAAATCCAGAGATAAAAAGTGAATCTTGAAAGCAGAAAGAGAAAAATGATATATCCTATACAAGTCAAGAGTAACCTGATTAATGGTCAATTTCTCAGCAGAAACTATGGACGCTGAAAGAGAATGGAGTATAGTTCTAAAGTGCTAAAAGACAATAAGAAATTGTCAAACCAGAATTTATTACCCAGAAAATACACCCTGCAAAATGAAGACTAAATAATGACATTTTTACATAGAACAAAACGAAAGTGAGTTTTCACCATCAGACCTGAACTACAAGATATGTTGCAGGAAGTTCTTCTGGATGAAAGGAAATGATACTGGATGGAAACAGATCCTTAGAAAAGATTAAAGATCACTCAAAGTGGTAAATATCTGGAAAAATACAAAAGACTACTTTTAAATTATGATCTCTTTCTCTTAATTTATTTACAAACCATGTAAATGTTTAAAGTGAAAATTACAATGTTGTCTTAGGTTTTTAAGGTATTCGGATGTGATACAAATAACCACTGTAGCATAAAGAAGTAAGGGTGGATATGGGCCTATATGGGTACAAGGCTTCTATGAGTTACATGAAGTGGTAAAATATTAACTGGACATAGACAGTAGACGGTTAAGGATGTATGTTGTAATGCCTGAGCTGCCACAAAAAAATAATAAAGAAATACAGCTTCAAAGCCAATAGAGAAAATATATTTCTAAAAATTATTTAAATAATTCAGAAGTTCAGGAAGGGAAGAAAAAGGAATAGAAAACAAGAGACAAGTAGAAAATAAGATAAAATCATAGATTCAACCAACCATAACAAGAATTATATTAAACATTAAAGGATTGAATGATTAAAAGGCAGAGATTTTCAAAATGGATAAATGAAACATGATAACATGCTGTCTGTAAGAGATATGCTTTAAATATGAAGACAGATATGGCCTGAAAGTAAATGGACGAAAGAAGATGTAGTATGCAAACAGAACACATAAGAAGCTTGGAGTGGCTGTGTTATTATAATGTGTAAATTTTAACTCAAGGAATGACTAGAGGACATCACTCAAGAATGACATAGGTTTCTCATGTTTTCCTATCTTGGATTTTTTCCACCCTTATTCTATCATCTTTAATATTTTACAATTTTTTTTTTTTTTAGCATTATGTGGTATAGTGCGCCCTTTCACAGACCTTATAATAAAGGTAAGGCATGAAGGCCAGGCACGGTGGCTCATGCCTGTAATCCTAGCTCTTTGGTAGGCTGAGGTGGGCGGATCACGAGGTCAGGAGTTCAAGACCAGCCTGGCCAACATGGTGAAACTTGGTCTCTACTAAAAATACAAAAAATTAGCCGGGCATGGTGCTGTGCACCTGTAATCCCAGATATTCATGAGGCTGAGGCAGGAGAATCGCTTGAACCCAGCGAGCAGAGGTTGCAGTGAACCAAGATGGCACCATCATACTCCAGCCTAGGCTACAGTGTGAGACTCCATATCTAAATAAATAAATAAATAAATGTAAAGCAGGAATTACCCCCATTTTGGAAATGAGAAAACTATGCAGAAACTGATGAATTAATTATTCCTAGAGAAACATTAGGTCATAGAATCTCATTTGAAACCCAGTCTGTGGATATACATTGCCTTCCACTTTATTATGCTGTGTCCATTCTGCGGGGAAATTTTCCTATTGATGACTGTATTTTCAGGAAGGCCTAGTTACAGAAAGAAAGTTGATTGTAGCTAGAGGGGCATTGGAGACAGAGTCTATGCCAATAAGCCATAAGCTTAGGTGGAAGAATGCTAGAGACCCCTAATCTCGTTGATTATGCTCAAGGCAAAATTCAATGTTTAATTAAGGAAAGGAGGAAATAATCTGTAAGCAGGGCCTCTGTCAGGAAGGAGGTAAAGCTATCAAGGGCCTATCCAGTGAAAGCTGCTTTGACCCACACATTCAATACCATCTAATACCCATCTCTCTGGGATGGCCTTTGAGGCATCTTAGAAAAATTGTACTGTAAATTATCTTATATTTATGGCAAAGAATTTATTTCTTCTGTTTCATTCTTTGTTACTTCAAGCTAGAATACACAGAAGAATTGGGGGACAATCTATGCAGCAATTTGCCTTAACATGCTGAGCACTAAAATATTAAAAGAGAAATGGATAACAGTAGCTATCACATCTGAGCAGGCCATTCACTCTGTTTATATGACTCTATGTTATTTGGTTAGGCAGATGGAGGAAGATGGCCAGAGAGGGGAGGAATTTATTGTAATTTTCAATAAATTAAACTTAAAATGTTTTCATATTTTTCTACAACTCTTAAGATTCTTAGGTAACCAAAATAGAATTAGCTAACACCGATCAAGAGAAGAAAACATGTGGGCTTGAAGTTTTCATCCACAATCTACCGAGGAGGATTTACGTGGTCTAGTGGAGCATTTGAATAGATCATTTTTAAGGTCACTTTTGATTCTCAGGTCCTAGGATTTATCTAAGAGTTCTCAAGGAAAAGGGGATGATGGTGATTCATGCATTTTGTCTGCATTTTATTATTTATTCATTATTATTTATTGTTAATACATTTTATATGCGGGGTGTTTTACTCATGGCTTTGTGTTTATGACTTAATTTAGTCCTCAAATCAGTTTAATGATAAGGATGCTATTATGACCATTTTAGAGAGGTGGAAATTGAGCCTTCCCAAGGTGAGACAGTAAGTGGTAGAGCTAAGATATGAACCCAGATCTACCTAAGTCCAAAGCACATCGTCCTCCCACTCCTCTCAGTCTAATTCACTCCTCTGCTCTTTTAGAACATATAGTCCTCATTGGCCAGCTGACATCTGTGATTTAGGGAACTCTAGCATTGTGTTTTAACTACCTTGATGGTATTCTAAGAAAGGTTCAGGGGCATTTCAGAATTTCCATCAAAAGAAACATCATTTGATGTCCTGGGTGTCAAAGTTGTGGGTGCCAAGTTTGTGAAGTATGCCCTTCTTCATGCTGACTGCCTTCCAAGAGAGGGCAGTCTATGCTTTCAGATTGTCAGGGCCCTGAGTTTTTTAATCCTCACAATATCCAGCATGGTGATAGAATCAATAAATATTGGAATGAAAATAAGCTAGGCAGAGAAAGGATTATTTGATCAGCAGCTGACTAAATTAAAGTCCTGTTAAATAGAGCACATTTTCCAGACTTTCCATAACACAACTTAGGTTGAAAATCTTGATCCTACTCTTCTCATCTAGCACAGAGGAAATCACTTTTATTTGTGCAAATGGAAAATGTTTTTATCTGAATAGTAGATAGATGTTGCTTTATGCCAATGGTTCTCATCTCCATAAAACCCAAAGTCCTCTTTGTGTATATAAAGGGTAATAATAGTTTCTTTACAATGCTATCTAGAAATTTATAGATTATATAACCAATACAAAATTTTTAAAATAAATACTCTACATATAATATGAAAGAGAGATAAAAGTAATTTGTAATAAAATAATACATTTCATCAGTAAAAACCTCAGGAATGACAACACTAGAAGACATTTTTCAAAAGACAGTTTAGGCTGGTTGCGGTAGCTCATGCCTGTAATCCCAGCACTCTGGGAGGCCGAGGTGGGTGGATCATGAGGTCAGGAGTTCAAGACTAGATTGCCCAATATGATGAAACCCTGTCTTTACTAAAAATACAAAAATTAGCCAGGCGTGGTGGCATGCACTTGTAATCCCAGCTACTTGGGAGGCTGAGGCAAGAGAGTCAGTTGAACCTGGCAGGCAGAGGTTTCAGTGAGCTGAGATCATGCCACTGCACTCCAGCCTAGGCAACAGAGTAAGATTCCATCTCAAAAAAAATAAAAACAAAGACACAGTTTATTACCATGGATGTTGCTCTTACTAATACTGATAGTATTACCATGAATGCACAGATGAACTCAGGTGTGTTACTCTGGACTCTTGGAAACCACTCATTGCATTGCTGTCCATGATGTGACTTTTTTACTCAAATAATGGAAACCTCTTGGTAAAGTGTCAGACAAATCAAATACAGTCTCTTTTGATTTATAAAGTAGTTATATTCCTGAAAAATTTAGGCCTTATTAAAATACTGTATAAAATATTTTGTGATTATGTCTAAAAGAGTTGAGTTTGAGACTCTAGGATGTCTGCTGGGACAGTTCTTTGTTGTATAAGACTACCCTACCTAACCTCCCTGAGCCCCAATCACTAAATGCCAGTCACATCACTTCAATCATTCAGACTAGCAAAAATGCTACCACAAATTTTTAAAGCATCTCTGAGGAGGTGTGATCGACCTCCTTGAGAATCACTGCTCTATGTATCCAAGTGAGTTCCTGAAGAGCTATGTGAAACTTGAATTTTCTTACCGAAATCTAAATTTTCATATATTAAGTTTGCTTACAGTGAGGTGCATTCTTGAAAAAGAGACACACTGGATTTTGTGGCATGAACAAAGGTATTCCTGATTCACTATAGGTAATGTTCTTGGCTCACCCTAGGCGGTAACGAAAGACACTATTCATTGATGCAACTCAAGTAAGAAGAATGCAGAGTTGTCTTAAGTGTGTACAGACAGCTGATAAACAAAGAGCAGGTGTACTACAAACATAATAAAGACGCACTGGCATAGGTTCAGGCCTCTGTGTATTCAGCTGACTCAAACACTAGGCAAAAGCCTTTGGCCACCTCACAGGTTGATGGGATCAATTTGGGGAAGAGGTGAGCTCAGGGAATGGTGAATGTCAATGATTGCTAAAAGTTTATTATGGAAACAAAGGACGTGAGTCAGGGTAGAGTGTGGATGAGTAAATGTAAATGAAGGGTTAAACGTACTAGCGATGTCACAGTCAGCCCAGGTGAAGGTGACAGAGGCTCCTAGAACTACCTGTAACTATTGTTTCATGAATTACATTCTCATGGATCTGGATTTTGAACTAGAGGAGCTACTAGTGGATGGCACAGAACTGTATTCCACCCCACGCCCCCACTGCCCATCCTGGAGTGGTAGCAATGAGTTACAATTGGGATCGTAATATTGGGAATACTGTTCCCAAGACACCTTCTCCTACCTTTCAATCTCTGGAATGCCGACTCATTTAGTCTGTGTGAGGCAAACATCTGTTCACCATATTGCATTGGTCATAGTGGAGTCTGTTCAGCTGTCTTTTTGGAAGAAGAAATGGTGGGTGTGACTCCACACAGCTATCTTGGCAGGCTGATAAAGACCACCTTCCAAGCTCCCCAGGGTAGAGCCTTCCCTAAAGCTAGCCATGCACAGCTCAGTCTTGTTGTAGTTTGCATGCCCATAGCAGATTCCCTTCTTTAAGAAGTCTCTGCAAATCAGGCCCAGACAGACTCTAATGCCTATTCATCTAAAGTTCACTAGGCAATGTGCCTGGTGTCATTTGAGCAAGCTGCTTGGCAGCCAATTTTTTTTTTAATGATATGATTGCCCAGGCTTTCACATCCCATTATGAAACTTTTTATCCTTTACTCAGAGCTTAAAAAAAATTGACATTTTACTTTGATAGAGATGTTGAGGAGAAATTTTTGGAAGATTGCTCTTTGGGGCCAGATGATACAGTGGGTCACAATCACTGAACATATTTTGAGGGGAGGAGGTCTGTGGTTGTCCCCATTCTTCCCTGTCCCGGAGCTCTTAAAGACTGGCAGTCACTGGCTATTAAGGAAATCAATCCTACCATGGATAGGAAGAGGGTAACACTAATTCCGAGGACAGCTCTGAGATTCATTAGAAGAGTTCTTAGGAAGAGAGGACCACCCAGGCCTTGCCTTAGGGCCCCCTCCACCCTCAGTGACAGGAAACAAGGAGGCCCCTAGCTATGTCCTGTCTTGCATTCCAAACCCTGCACTGATACAGCCTGTCTGTTATTGGAAACAGTTACCAGCCAACAGCAGAATGTTGTGCCTGCTGCTGCACTCCAGCCACGCACAACTTCAGGGCTACAATATAATCTGCCTCACACGGAGGGAAGAGAGTAGATAGTACATTATACGTACCCAAAGTCAAAAAAGGGGCGTCAAGATTGGCTTTAATAGAAACAGTTACATATCTCCATGAACAATTTCTGAGCTGCTCTTGACTGTTGGGGAGTTTTCTCACATCCACTTATCTAGAGAAAGATGTAGGTGATACCACAACATGGCACCCTCATCCCCTCAAAAGCTCACACACATGTGACTGACCAGGAGAAGCAGGTGCAGGACCCTGGGGCATTTAGCCTCATGAGAACAAGAAAGTTAGTTTCCATCACAGCTGTGACCTGGCATTTAGTGTGTTGCCTGATATATAGTAGGGTGAATGAATATAGATGGCACACAATCACTGAATGAGCCGTCCTTCCCTCTCCCATCTCTTCCTCTCCCTATCTTCTCCATCCCACTGCCTCCCATCATCATTTCTTCAAAAGCAGGGACAAAATCAGAGTATAAGATCTGGTCATGAAAGAGAAAGAGTCAATGTTAAGTGACTAAGAGACAGAAGCAGTGTCTGTGTTAGTTAAGAATATAAATTTAGGACCAGGCGCGGTGGCTCATGCCTGTATTCACGAGGTCAGCAGTTCGAGACCAGCCTGACCAACATGGTGAAACCCTGTCTCTACTAAAAATACAAAAATTAGCCAGGCGTGGTGGTGCACACCTGTAATCCTAGCTACTCTGGAGGCTGGGGCAGGAGAATCACTTGAACCCAGGAAGTGGATGTTTCAGTGAGCCTAGATCGTGCCACTGCACTCCAGGCAGCAGAGCAAGACTCAAAAAAAAATTATATATATTTTATATGAACTTAGGAGTCAGGAAGACTTAAATTTAAGTCTTATCCTTTGCCACTTGTTAGTTGAATGTCCTTAGACAAATTACTTGTCCGAGACTATTTTCTTATCTAGAAAGTGGGGTTAATAATAGTTCCTACCTCATAGACTTGTGATAAGGATTAGAGATAATACATGTAAAATACTTGGCACACCACTTTAGGCATTAGTATTCAATAAGCGTTAGCTGCTTTTGTTATCTTTCCACATGCTCATTAACACTATGCAAGAATCAACCCAGCTAACTGACCACAGAGAGACCTGCATCCCTCTGAGAAAAACTCCTACTCCTTCTATCTCCGAAGCAACTGCAATCTCTAGAATTATTCTTGGTACAGACCTGACCATTGATTAGCTTGGTTTCCATGGTGACATTAGCCAACCTTTGGGCTTTCGCATCTTAATTGCAAACAAAGATGGCCACTCTATGTACACACAAAGATAATTGCACGTGAAAATGATTGGAAAGGGTCCTAAGAGCAAATATGAGGTTCTGGTTTACACTCTCGTCTAGATATCTAATGTTTTAGGATTAGGTTAGGGAGTGGGAAGGAATATGAACGTCTGAGAGCACTGTGTAACGTGTAACCAAAGACATTTATCCCAACATCACTGACTCATATGCATCAATGAATTGAAGGATTTGTAATTCATAACAATTATGCCAACCATTCTGTGTATAATCGGTAAACAAGTTTTCTTTGGAAAGTAAAATAAGTCACATGGTCTCCATTTTCATTCCAGTGATGCTCCATGGTGGTTTTAAAACTTCAGGGCAAGGTGGTAGAGAACTAAAAGCAGGCCAGGCACGGTGGCTCATGCCTGTAATCCCAGCACTATGGGAGTCCAAGGCGGATGTATCACCTTGAGGTCAGGAGTTCCAGACCAGCCTGAGCAACATGGCAAAACCCAGTCTCTACAAAAAAACACAAAATAATAGCCAGGCGTGGTGTCATATGCCTGTAGTCTCAGCTGCCTGGGAGGCTGAAGTGGGAGGATCGCTTGAATCCAGAAGGCAGAGGTTGCAGTGAGCTGAGATCGTACCACTGCACTCTGGGCAACAGAGCAAGACTCCATCTCAAAAAAAAAAAGAATTAAAAACAAAGAAACCTCAGGCTATAGTTCCACTAGTGGACAGTTCTTTTTCTCATACACAGTAAAGCAGTGTATATATAAAGCAAAATTATATGAATGGAAATGAAATGGCCAAGAAGGGAAAAGGAAATAGTGGATACAATCATCTTCATAATTCAATTAATGTTCTTTGAGCATACGATGCCAAGAATTTTGCATATATTATCTCAACTTTTGCCTATAAGTAGATACTGTCATCTCCATTTTGCACAGGAAGAAGAAATTAAGGCTTATAGAGGTTAAGTAATTTGGCTAAGGTCACAGACCTGTGAAGTGCAGAACACTGCTCTTTTTTTTAATGTCTACGATTCTTGTTTTGTTTTCTTGGATGGTTGAGTGGAACTGGCCACTCTGAGTTATCCTCTGCATTGACAGAACATGAGGTAAAGTGACATTTAGAGCATTAGATGACTCAATCTCTTTTTGAACTGGCAAAAATTCAAGAATGAGCTTGTGCCATTGATACTTGTAGTCTGTGGAATCCCATATAGTTCTTCCCTAGCTGTAGATCAGGGTCAATCTGCAGTGACAGAATGTTCTACTTCTCTAACATACCATCAATTCTCTTATCACTGTAACGGTCTTTTGGGTGACCTTCCATCAATCAGCCTGCTGTTCTGTTTCCTTCATTGTCATTTATGAAGCATATCCTATAAGTAAAGCCCATTTATACTGGGCACATAGGGGACAGAAAAGTGAAAGAGATTATCCCTGTCTCCCCACAAGAAACTACTCTATTGGAATTGACATGAATAACTAGGTAGATAGAGCAAGATGGATGGATGAGGAGACTATGAGAAATATGAGAATAAAGGCTAGAATATTATGCTATATGAGCAGGAAAGGGATAGTGCTAGCTTGAGGGTGGGAATCTGAAAAGCCATTTTGAAGAAGTAGAATTTGATCTAGGCTTTGAAAGAAGAATGAGGGGTGTGTCTTGGAGAAGAGTCATGCTATCAGGCAGACAGAACTGTCTTAATTATCCAGCTCATAGATGGCCATCTTTTCTGTCTTTTTCACTGGGCCCAGGAATAGTCTGAGCTTCTTTCTCCATACAGCAGCCCAAGAGATCACCACCAATTCAACGTAACTGGCTGATATATGGAATGCCTCCTCTTGACCATCCCTGATGTATCCCTGTGGTGGTTCTGCAGGAAGGAATGTTAAGCCAAGTAATAGGGGAATGGTTGTATCCCATACACCTGAGTAGATGACCATTTGGATTCATAGAGGGGAGGGTCTTCCAATAAAAATAAAGGGTACAACACATATAAGCACCTACTTATAGACATGTTACTGGAACCTCTTACCTCATTCCCTATCCCTCTCTTGTCTATGCCTCTCATGATACTTTATTTAACAAGACATTTGTTGTTCAACTACTTCATGTAGGGCTCTTTGCTAGGTATCATACAATGATACGTAAAATATGCGATCTGTCCTCAAGGAGCCATCAACTTATGGAAGTCATAAGACCTACATTCAGAAAACTATACAAATCCATATAATGAGAAAGTCATGTGTGTTGGCATTTTGAAGTTCTACACTCTCCCATCTCCATAAAGTTAACTGGCTTGAAAAAAACAGTCTGCCTCCAAAATGTAGAGTCTGGTCTCAAGAGAAAGTGACTCACACAAAAAGATGATGATTTTTTGCTCTCCTGCTGTTTCAGATTTTTTCTTATCTGTCCCACATTCAAATTCAAGTTTTGAGATGAATACACAATTTCCCTTTGTATTATGTGACATTCTAAGCTATTAATCTCAATTGATAATTTTATGTGTGTAATGGCTTCTAAGTAGGATGAGACAAAAATTCCTTTCTGATATTAATGTTGGGAACCAAATAGAATAAATGTTTTACATCTGAGCCAAGCATGTAGTGGAAAAATACAGAACCTGTATTTTCAAATCATTTAAAATGAAAGATGAAATTGAAACAGAAAGTCAATAACCAAATTAATCATCTTATTACAAAGAAAATATAACCTGCTTCATTACTGTAATGGCAAATATCAATAGAGTAGAAAATTGACCAGTTTTCTTACATTAGAAAAAAATCCGATTCCTGGTTGCCAAGGAAGCTCTGCTCACATTAGACTTTACTGCATCTTCTGTAATGAATTAGGCAGTGTAAAGTCTTATTAGCACATTACTAATGTAAGTTTTAAAAGCCATATTAAATAACATAAGATATAATGGTATTAATGTGGTGAGGCTGAGTGTTAAGAGAACAAATTTACATTTTACTCTTTTGAAAGTGAACCCATTCGGTTTTGAAGATATTCAACAGCACATGTAAAATCATCAAAAAGTCTATCCAAATTAAATAGCAAATTAGAAAGTAAGGGATGTAAGTCTAAGAGGGAAATCACCTTTTGTACCTAAAGCAAGTCTTCCCAGATAAATCACTTGACTGATCAGATCACGGGTCAAGAAGTTTGATCCTCGCTCCATCACACTGGGTTACAATTAAGGTTCTAATGTGTCAAAAACTTATCTTAAGATATATTCCTTTTCATACAATATGTTATCTTCACATTCACTCATACAATTTTGAGATCTTAAAGTGGTATAAATTAAAAGTCATAACAAAAGCAAAGAAAAAAATAACACGGAAAAAAAAAGGAGTGCTCAATAATAAGAGTGTGCTTGGAGGTGCAGAGCACATTTCCTCCGACTCTATTAAAATGGAATGTGCCACCACAGCATTGCAGTCCCTTTTCCAACCTATAATTAATGTTCATCTTATTTGTGGTGTGAAACTAAAAATGTTCTGAGAGGTGATATAAGGCATTTCAGAGGGTAGCAGAGGCGGCAGCCAGTGCTGTGAGGAGAACACAGGAACACTGCCATGATACCATCATTTTCTTCCCTGTTCTCACCAAAGTGTTATAAGCAGAGCCAGCTCCCAACAGGCAGGTAGTAGAGTACTCAGGTGCATTTTGGATGGGAAAGAGGCACTATATGTATGTATGTGTGTGGCAGATGTTGAGTGGCCTGTATGATCTGTCTCTTCTTTTCATTTCAGCCCTTGAATGTTTTACTATAATTAATGTGTTCATTTTCTGTACTCATGCCCAGAGCATGTTGCAATAGGCATAATTTTGAAAAATTGGAGAAAACCATTCAATAAATAATTAGTTTAAGGTGATAAAACATTAATTTAAGTGATTGAGAACAACTAGTACCAGCTCTGAATAAAACAATTTTTTAAGAAAAAAAGACACACTTTTAGAATTCCAACTTCAGAGTACTACTCTGTTTGTCTAAAAATACAAGGTTGGCACCAAGCCCAGAAAGGTGGTAACTGGAGCTTTGATAGACCAAGACAGACAGGAGATTCCAGAGCCGAAAGACCCCTGGTCAGCACACCCTGCCTTCTGTTGCCCAAGGTCTAAATGGGGGATCTATTAGCAGAGACCCAGAGTGCATTTCAGCTGTCACCTTTTGTGTATGCAGAGACAGCTTAATTTTAGCAAGGAGGATGACTTTGTACCTGAGGCTTTCAACCTCAGGTACTAAGGATTTTAGATAGAATTCAAGTTGAGAGGATAATTGAAAAAAATGTTTTTTGTTGTTGGGACTGGGTAAATGTGTGCGTAAAAAATAAGTGACTGATTTAGATGTACGATAACTATTGTTCACTAATATTAAAAGCTTGAGGAACTGGTTTCCCATAAATCTCTGAGTCATATATAGAATGCTGAAATGCACATATCCCTTATCTGTCTATAATTAAATGGGCCTAGTTTTTACCCAATAGCTAATCATAGATTACTATAATACCATTCATTTGAAATACTTTGTCTTCATAGCTAAGTGTGTCTCCTATACATCCTTGCCCATGCCCTGAATTGGGTAATACAAGTCTTTTGAAAGGCCTTTTGGTGATCTTACACTTTGTGTAAAAGTCTTTTGTGGGCTTCTTTTTTTTTTTTTTTTTTTGTCTTCCAAAAGTATCTTTCCATGAAAATGGATTTGTCAGTCACAAAAATTGAGATTAAATTTACGTGCAAATGCAACGTAAATGTCCATTATTCTATGCAGATCAAAATTGGCATACTAATATAAAAACACTCAAAAAAATGTATTTCGCTGTTTAAATCTTATCAATTTAAGTTGGTAGAGTTTCTAATACTGGCTAATTTCAGATTTTGCATCTTCAGATTCTCATGACTCCAGCTAAACTTAATGCATTGCAAGAGAAACAGAAATATTCTTTTTCTCTTCTTCAACTGATTTATTTTTCCTTAGTTTATTTATCTGGATGGAATGTAAGATAGTAGATCAGTTCAAAAAATAACTCTCTAGTATCTGTTGACAATTTATTAAATAACCCTAATTGCCACAGAGAGGGTCTTCTAATTTAAGTTATTGTATGACCTTGGATCCCAAACTACTTCTTTATCCATAAATTGTAATGGAAACAGCCCCCTTCTTTCTTTTCTCAAGTAATGTGAGATTCAGTCTTTCCCTGGTCATGAAACATCTTTAAAATATGCAAATCGTTATATAAATGTAAGGTAGTATTATCCATTGCTAATCTTGTTTTAAGGCCTTTCGTGTATTCAGAGGTTTCACTAAGTGTTATGTCATATTTTCTCAATGGCTCTGTTTGAGAAATGGTAGAAAAGCACTAGGGCTAAAGATAACTGAATTAATTAAAGCGTGGTTTTTGCTTGTTTGGTTAGGAGAATTTACCCATATGATATCTGTGCGCATGTTCTCTATGCCCATTCTCTTGTCTATCTGCTTCATATCCCTTGGACTTCACAACAGAAAGGATGGAAATGATAAAAGAGGCCACAGACAAGTTTTCTGGGTTTTTTTCTGTTTGTTTGTTTTTGGAAGGGGGTGACAGATTTTCAAGATCTCGAATCCTGTTTCAGTTTCTCCTAGAAACAGCTGGAAAAATGCACAATCCTACTTATTAAGTACAAAGTTGATCAACTAAGCATCTGGCCTCCCCAGCAATAGAGGAAGCCCCAAACAGAGGTAACACTAGAGCATGGCAGGCCCAGCTGCCTGGTCTTCATTAGGAGGGCGTGGTTTTTCCCATGTTGTTGGGTATGGGAGTAACAAAATGCTTGTCCTTACTGAATACTGTAAGAGCAATTGTTCTGAATACAGAATGAGGAAATTGGAGTTTTAAACATTGCAAAGCCATTTCTAAGAACATCTCCTTCCTAATGATGCCTTTCTTTATAGAGCCTCATAGAGTTTATACAGCTATTCACAGAGTCAGCTTCAAAAGTGGTCCCCAGAGATGAATGGGCAGCTGCTGTTACTAAGCCTGCTGAGAATCCGAGATGTCAAAGTGAAGTGGCTTTATGAAAGACACTTGCTTCTGCTTAGGTTCTAAAGCATCTAAGAGAGGAAAGAAAAGTTACAATTTCAAGCCAGAAACTTGACTGCCTTCTTTTTGCAGGCTATGGGAAAGCAGAATCCACCTTAGGAGAAAGAGCTTTCTATTCAGGAAAATGCCTTGCTGGGTCTCTTTAGGTGTGCAATGTGAGCCGCTGCCTCTTTCCAGGCATCGTATTTCTCAAACAAGAAACAAACAGAGAGAAATCAATGCCCCTAACATAATAAGAGAGAAATTTGGGGATGAAGACCCTGCAAAAGACAAAGAAGGAGATCAGAAGAAAGGCCAGGAAAATAAAAGGAGATAGATCTGGGAGGAGAGACAGCAGCAAGGAGCTGCCAGAGGCAGGGGGTGGACGAACCATTGGCTGCATGTCGCCCTGGACACTTCATTATTCACAGCAGCCTTGGGGGAAGTGGAAGGAATTCAGGGACAAGTTTTGGAAAGACAGTATGCCACCCTTTTACTCACAGAAATACTGATAAAGCACTGGAAACATTAAGAACCAACCAAGCAGCCCTCACTCGGGGAGTCTGAACTTCACCAAGAAGGTGATGGAAGGGTAGGTGCTCATCTACTTGGGCAGGAACAGCAGGCAGAGCATTTCTCTGAGGGTACAGCGTATGCAAAGGTGTGGAGGTCTGAAAGCACGTGAGGAGCTTAGGCAAAAAGCCAAATTGTGATGGTTCTTTTTTTCTTTTGAGATGGAATCTCACTCTGTCACCAGGCTAGCGTGCAGCGGCACAATCTCAGTTTACTGCAATCTCTGCGCCTCCCCGGTTCAAGCAATTCTCCTGCCTCAGCTTCCCGAGTAGCTGAGATTATAGGCATGCGCCTCCACACCCAGCTAATTCTTTTTTTTTTTTTTTTTTTTTTTTTTTTGTATTTTTAGTAGAGACAGGGCTTCACCATGTTGACCTCGATCTCCTGACCTCGTGATCCGCCTGCCTTGGCCTCCCAAAGTGCTGGGATTACAGGTGTGAGCCACTGCACCCAGCCTGTGGTAGCTCTTTTTAATCAGGCTAAAATGTGTTTTTCTTGAATCTTAAAAAAATGAGTAACTAAAGAAGGAATTTAGACAGGAGGAAGACAAACAGATTTGTGTTGTACAAAGACAGCTCGGGTGTGTGCCTTCCAATCACTTATTTATTCAACAAATATTCACCAAGCTCTTATGTGCTGGGACTATGCTAGGCACTGGGATGTGGTGAACTAACACTAATTCTCGCTTTCATGGAACTCACAGCTTGGTTAGGAGATAGACTTTAATAGTCACAAAAATTAACGTTCATTTATAAGTGGTGGAAAATGCTATACAAGGAGTGCTTTGATAGAGAATTAGAAGGGTGACCTAACTTTGATTGGGGCTCAAGAGGGAGTCAGTTCAAGTAAGGCCACCCACCTGAAACTTGACAGATGGACATGCACAAGCCAAGCTAGAAGGGATATAGGGGCTATGTAGCACTTGGAAAGCTAGAGGCTGAACAATCAATCAGGAAGCTGTTCTAAGGGTCCAGGCAGGTTCCTGACTTCTCAGCTACAATTCAGGGGTGGGTCTGTGTTGGTGTCTAAACCACCTGCAGCTCTGAAGTTCTATAGTAAGTAAGCATCTGCTATGTGTTTCACATTAGGCTAGGAGGGGATTCGGAAGGAAATGAAAGATATGTAAGATAGAGGTCCTCAACAAACAGAGGTCTGTCCAACAAATTGAGCTTTTGGTCCCATTTCAGAGAGTTTAGCTGTGGGTATGTATTAAACTTCATAGAGCCTTGATAAAATTCTTATAGTACTTTTAATTGTTTCTCATGGAAATGTTAGAACCATGCACCACTCCCCAGAACCCAACTTCTGTTTCTTAAGTTTCTCCTCCTGGATTGCCTCTTATTTAGGGCTCTCCTGTCACAAAGTGTTTATGTATATACTCTCCAGTCACAGAGTATTTATATATATGTGTATATATATATATATATATAGAGAGAGAGAGAGAGAGAGAGTATTTATATATATATATATGTGTGTGTGTGTATATATATATATATACATATATATGTGTATTTGAAACTTACAATGTCTAATACAGATTTGAACACACACCACATATCAGCACCATCATCATCTTTACAGTAGAGATAAAGGTGTTATTAACCAGCTGAGAAACTGCCATGTAATTGGTGACTACTAATAACTTACAGGGACAGTGCCTTGCACCCAAAAATATTTGGATGAATACTTGAATGGATGGATACATGAACTCTGCTTCAAAGTGTTCAACTAAGAAACAGAATGAAGCACCTGCCGCAAACTCTCAGGCTGTGATACACATACAGTGCGATTATGTGCTGTCCTTAAGTGCTTCCACTCATGTGATAGACAAAAGGCAGGAGGTGTTCCCACTCATTCCCTACACACTCAAAACAATTCTCATTCTGCCCACTCAGTTTCTCTTCCCACCCCTGATAAGCTCCGAAGAGCTTCTCTCCCTGATTTTCTGGGCTTTTATATTCAGAACTGGGAGATAATTGAGCAAAAGAGGTGATAATATGCTTTGGCCAGGCTGGAGGGAATGCAACAGTTTTATGTTCTTTTCTTATTTGTGGGCCACTTTTTCAGTAATTTTTATAATTTTACATAATAGAATAACATCATAAATTCTATTTTCTTTGTGGGGGCCATTTTAAATAAACTTTTACTTTGTTGGTTTACCTACCTTCACACCCCCAGGAAGAGTTTATTGTCTGTCTGTCTGTGTGTCTGTCTGCGTGTCTGTGTGTGTCTGTCTGTCTCCTATTTTCTTTTGGGCAGAGCAAGCTATCAAAGAAGCTGTAGTAGGCAAGGGGAGAGGAATGGAGGGAAAAATGGGAATTTTAAGGAGGGTTACTAATGCATGAGTCGTCTTTACAGCATCCAAGAAAAGCAAGCAAAGGAGAACAGCTATTATGAAATTCCTCCTTGGCTGTTGAACTCTTGGCTGGTGGCTGTTTGAACAATGAGGACACAGCTCTGAAACAGGATTAGGGGAGGCTGCTCCAATTTTCTAGGCAGTGATTGCCTTCTACTTGGTCGCCTCCTGACTGCTCTTCCACTTAGTGATGACAGATTCTAATTTCAGAAATGTAGACGCAGGAGCTGAAACAGGTGCAGGCCTAGACTCATGGGGAGAAGGTTTAGGGAGGCACATTGAAGCTCCATGCATTTACAGTTTTTCTAACAAACGGAAGTCATCCATGAAAGAGTGGATGTCCTGTCAAAGTGTTAACAGCACCGATGAAACAGGTCTCATCCTATGTAGGTGGCCAGGCTAAATAATACCTAACGCCCTCACCTACACCAAAACACCACTGATTTAGACATTCACTAAACACGCACTACATGGAGACATGTACAACCATTGTGCAAACCCGAGATGGAGCCCTTGTCCCAGACCCTCATCAGGTCTCCAGAACCCCAAGTAACCTGGCTAGTTTTCAAGCTGATTTCTCAATAATTCTGATGGGAAGAATGTACTTTTCAGGATTCCATTTGTTTCCCTGCATACCAAAAAGACTTGTCTAACCTGTCAGCCTACAACTACCACCAAATACAGCACCAAGGTTTATCTTACCTTTAAAAAACAAAAAAAGACAAAGACTTGTGCAGTTCAGATGCAATAAAAAATAAAACTGGTTACGGGGCAGTTCAAACAATTTGGAAAAAAAACTACCTTTATATCTTGGAGAGGCAGAAGGTCTGTCACTGACCACAAATTGAGTTCATACTACTCTTCAATACTTTAGGCATGGCAAAAAAAGTGTTAAAATGCAAGATTAGCCTGGCTTTTGGTGACAGTATAGCACCTGGCTCTACCCTCTAAAAGGTTCTTAATCTTCCACTATTGTCACCTGCTGCCTCTGAAGTGGGGGTTGTGACACAGGACCTCCTTACTATCTTTCTGTTCACAAAAGTTTGAGGGCCACAGGTCATTTTAAGTTCCTTGTTTTTCAGACAGATACAACTTTGTCAAAAATTCATTAGACTTCCCATATATTTGCTTCCATTTAGTCTCATGTACCAGTAGCATCTACAGTTTTTGTTTGAGACACAGTTTTCAAAACTGCTTTATTTCTTTGTAGATGCCTTTGAACTTAATGGTCACACACCAAATCCAATCTTTGCCCTGAGTCATTTGAGTCATCTATGTTTCTGGGCATTTGTTATTCACAGCTTTTTAAAAATATCACCTTTCTCACGGTTTGTGGTCCAAATGCAAAGAGTTTTCCAATCTTTTAAAGCGTCACATTTCTGGGCTCTGTT
This sequence comes from Plecturocebus donacophilus, assembly GCA_004027715.1. Lineage (NCBI taxonomy): Eukaryota > Metazoa > Chordata > Mammalia > Primates > Pitheciidae > Plecturocebus > Plecturocebus donacophilus. Next base: position 11,854 of record PVKP010023106.1, on the reverse strand, counting down.
GCCTTTCATTTGTACCAATTCCTTCATTTGTACCAAGTGTGCGTATCTGACTCGAATATCTTTTTTAAAATAGTACTTTGCCGACTGTAGCCAACAGTGGCCAAAACATACTACAATTTTATATCCTCTAAAACACACCCCTAGAGCTGCTATCTCATAACTTAGAAGTGGTTCCTCTTCTAAGTTATCACAGGTCATAGTTCCTACAATTTTTTTTCTACTAACTAGCATCAGCTCCTCATTTCGAGTCTCCATTACCAATTTCCTCACTGCCTGTCATCTGACCCCTAAGTCACATACATTGGGGTTTTGCTATCATAATCAATACTGTTTGGATGTTTGTCTCCTCCAGATCTCATGTTGAAATATGATTCCCAATGTTGGAGGTGGATCTTGGTGAGGAGATATTGGATCATGGGAGTGGATCCCTCATGAATGGCTTAGTGCTTGCCCCTTGGTGATGAGTGAGCTTTTGCTCAGTTATTTCACATGAGATCTCATTTGAAAGTCTGGGACCTCCCTGCTCTCTCTCTCTTGCTTTTGCTCTCACCATGTGATGTGCCTGCTCCTGCTTCACCTTAACTGTAAGTTTCCTGAGGCCTCACCAGAAGCCTAGCAGATGCTGGCACCATGCTTGTGCAGCCTGTAGAACTGTGAGCCAATTAAAACACTTAAAAAATTACATGGTCTCAGGTATTTCTTAAAGTAATGCAAGAACAGCCTAACACAGCAACACCCTACTTGTGATATCATATGGCTGGTTTTGTCATGAGCTAGTTTATGCTACAGAAACAAATTCACCCCTCAAATATCTGTTTGTTAGTATTTACAATCTCATTCTTTACTCAAAGTCCACCATAGGTCTAATGACTGTCTATGATATCTCCCTTCCACATAGTGATTCAGGGATCCAGGCTGTTTCCATCCTGTTAGTATACAACTGGAATGCATGACAAAGGAAAAGAGAGCTAAGATGACCAGGTAGCAGCTCTAAAATGCTTTGGAGAAATGGTTACATGCAAGTCATTTCTCCTCACAGCCCTTGGCCTTGCCAAGCAGTGCTTGCCTGAACAGCAAATATCTCTGGCATATAAGCTAAATCAAACTCTGAGAGTAGGGTATGAAATCTCCATTTTAATACCTAACCCAGTGTTTGAGAACATTTGTTCTAAGATAGGTGATGGTATTCCTATGCAATTCATAATAAAAGTGAAGTTTAGAAATGTTGCAAATTATCCAAGGTCACACAAATTTAGTGGCAAAACTGTTTGTGCCTCTTAATTCAGGTCAATTCCAAACCACTGAAGTACAAAAACCCCATAACAATGAAAGCTATGATATTTAAGATCATAGAATGAGGAACCACACATTCATTTTCTTCACTGGGGCCCTAAGAGTTGACAGAAACGGTATCGCAAAACAGGTTAAAGCAGTGTGTTAGCAAAATCAAACAAAAGGCAAAAGGACAGAAGGAGAGGAAGGAAAAACATTTTCCCACAGAAGAGGGAACAACTTGGTCAAGTGTAAATCTGCTAATGCTTCACACTCATAAGCTTAAAACAAGTCAAAAACCTCTGATTAGATCTCCCTAGTCCTTAGCTAGACCAGATGACAAGGTTTGAAAGATGTGTGATGTACCTAGATATCCACATGGTATTTACAAAGATTGGGGACAACACTTTATACTTCTACAAACCTGGCTTCACATGTGAGCTTCAGTCTTGCACAGAAACTGCTTCAGATCTGCAACAAAACTTCACATTTGCAGAGAGTGAAAGTACTCTGTCACAGTCAAGGGATAAGCCTCAGAACTGAGAGAGTTTGCTTTGGAATTTGCAAATTTTATCCTTGGATCATACCAAAGAAGAAAAAATAAATGTGGGTGAAGAAGAGGGAAATTCTTCCTTGCTAAGAAGACAGAAATAGCTTGAGCTAATTATATTAACCTAAAAAAGTAAGAGAAAATTAATGAGAAATAAGAATCTTAACTCTGGAAATAGTCTCTCTTCTGTGAGATTGTAATCTGGTATACTTTGATGGCATAAACTCAGGTCAGAAGCTAACCCGCCAAAATGAAATTCTAGAAATAGGGAATGCTTTCAGAAATCTTGAGTCCAGCTAAGTATCTTCCAACATTTTCCCAAACTGTTTGGTTTAGTAAAACATAATTCCAATTTTGCTTCAGGCCTTTACTTTTGGAAAACCATATGTATTTTTGAACAAATTCAATTTAGATGTTTCTTATTTTCCTGCCCTTTAACTCATTAAAATGTTATTTTGTAGAAGTCATTTGCTTGGGAAGCAATTTGATTCTTTTGGAAAAACTTTGAAAGCCTTTGTTCTTGGGATAATAAGCAAAATGTTGCCTGTTTTTGAATCTACACATTCAAAGTGAACTGGAAAATTATGGTAATTATCTAAGTCAACAATTCTTATAATGTGGTCCCCTAGACCAGTGGCACCATCAGTGCCTGAACACAAGGCCCTCAAACTCACAAGCACCTCGCAGTTGGTTCAATGCTATAGCCACAATGAAATTCCTGATACTTTGATATTTGTAAGTAAAGTTCAGTGAGATACTGGGACATTCACAGGACACATGGTGAATGAGTGTGAGCAGAGATAAATGCAATACGTGTAACTGCAGTTCTTGCTGCCCCATTTACAGATAATATTGCAATGCCCCCTGAGCACAGAATTTCAGTGGCTCCATATGCATAAGATTCAGAGCATAAAGTAAGCATGTTATTTCTATAACTACATAAACTGCAAGGAGAGAGGGAACTGGAGAGGGTACTGCCAGCCCAGAGAAGTCACACTTTTCATTTGAACCAGAAGTTTCCTTGAAAAAAAAAAAAGAATTTTGAATGCTTTCACAAAAAGAAAGCATCTAAAAAACATGAACCACCAAAGAAGCCTATCATATTCTTTCTAACTTGTGTATTAGCCATGGCTTACACTCAATGAAGGAACGGGAAAGCTAAGGCAACTTATGGTTCCCTGTCCTGTCAGTATTTCCTTACCCATCAGTAAATGAATGGAAGTGCATTTTTCTGGAATGTGTCCACAACAAGGAGTGAAATAAAAACAGCAGAATCCATTTTATGCCGCAGCTCTACTCTTCCAGTAAGAATGGGATACATCTGTATGTATGAGCTATTAATGATGAATTGTATAATTTCAGTGACTCCTCAGACAAATTAAATGCTCTTTAAAATTGGCATTGTATGATCTGCAGATGAATAGTATGATTCTTACTAATAATTTACTATCTTAATTTTTCTTAGGACATTAAACAAAATAAATGCCATGACTAGTTGAGAGAGATCATGAAAAATAGGAAACAGTTTTTATCTCTTATCTTATTTAATGAAAATTTTTCCTGCTTTTTGAATAAGGGACCCTGCATCTTCTGTGTGTGTGTGTGTGTGTGTGTGTGTGTGTGTGTGTGTGTGTGTGTGTGTAAGCTCTGGGTCCTACAAATTAGGTAGCTCTTACCAAGAAATTGATAGAAAATTCAAATTCTTGAGCCCATGCTCAGCTTTAAGAACCACTGGCCAGATTATTTCAGCTGGAGAACCCCATGACTCTATCCAGAAGTTTCAGGTCTGTTTGATTGCCTTATTTCTTTTAGCTACTCTATGAAAACAACTCCAATAAGAGGCAGGAGGGAGCACCCCTTCACTACCTTCACACGTAGCCTCTAAAAGTCTATTGCCAGTGCCTGTGAGCCTCTGCTGTGGACTCAGCATATCTGTGTCCACACCAAGGCAGCCATGCACCGTGGGCAGGTTTCTCAACCTCTCTGATCCTGTTCTCTCAGCTGCAAATGGAGGTACTAATGCCTGCCTCATGGTGTAGTTAGAGGAATGAAATGAGCTAATACATGTAAAATATTTAGCACAATATCTGCAACATAGTAAACACTCAAGGAAAAGCATGTTACGATTGAATTATTAGTAGTCATTATTATCTATGTTCCTTATTGCTAGTCCTGTTAGCTTCATCTTAGGCAAATCTCTTAGACATCACCCTTGCTTAGCTCTCCCGGATCCTCACTCTGTCTCAGGTTGAGATGTAGAATACAGAAGAAAAACACAAGAGTAGAACCTTACTTTTCTTTTTACTTGTAGAGAGGACAGAACCTGGAAACCATCATTCTCAGCAAACTGACACAAGAACACAAAATCAAACACTGCATGTTCTCACTCATAGGCGGGTGTTGAACAATGAGAACACATGGACACAGGGAGGGGAGCATCACACACTGGGGTCTGTTGGGGGGAAATAGGGGAGGGACAGTGGGGGGTGGGGAGTTGGGGGGAGATAGCATGGGGAGAAATGCCAGATATAGGTGAAGGGGAGAAGGCAACAAATGACACTGCCACGTGTGTACCTATGCAATAATATTGCATGTTCTTCACATGGACCCCAAAACCTAAAATGCAATAAAAAAAAAAGAAAGAAAGAAACAGAACAGGCTCTTTTAGGTATTTTCTTTCCTAAAAGCGGTATGTTCTGCCTTCTTAAATACTTTTGCTTTATTTCAAACCTAAAGTATACGAGGAAGTCCCTATCACCCTCGACTTGATATTGTATAGTAAAGAGAGTTCATAATAGCTAAGAGCCTGAGCTTTGGAGATGGAGACACCTGTATCCTGACTGCCATTTGTTGGCCAAGTGATCACAGGCCAGCAACAGACCAGTGCTGGGTCTGTTTCTTCAAATGAAAACAAAAAACCCCACTTTATAATATACTGGAAAGGACTAAGTGAAAGAATGTGTGTTATTCTTGGTTTGATTCCTGACCAAATTCCTATAAGCTGGAGACCAAAAAGGTCTAGGAATCTCTGGATAATATTTTGCCTAGGAAAACACTCCAGCCAATAGCACACTATGAAACTTCTATAATAATTCTATTATACCAGTCAGCACGTTCTTCCAACATGCAGCACATGTCCCTATCCTGATGTTTCCTGCTCTTTTCAAGGCTCACTTTCTGGAATCTAATAAAAATGACACTGTAGTAACCATGGTAGGAATAACAGCTGCATGAGTAGCAGTAGCAGTTAATATTTGAGAACTTACAATGCCAAAGGGACTGTGCTAAGATCCTTTTATGTATCCCACTTAGTCCTCACAAGCCTACAAGGTAGTTATTATGATCCCCATTTCACAAGTAAAGAACTAAAACACAGGAAGTATTTTAAGTTTTAAGGTCCTACAACTAATTAGTGGATGTCCCCACCCTTTCCTAGCCTGGTCCCACTGGCCCTCATGCTACATCTGGTCATTAGAGAAATCCCCATAATCAAGTGTAGCAGTAAATACCCAAGTAGCGATGGGACCAGGGAGTGTCCATCTGCCCTTTCCTCCCTGAGCATAAAAGGAAGAAGCTGTGGAGAAAGTAGAAAGTCCTCACTGTTTCACCAGCAGAAACTGTGCCATCTGGACTCATCACTAAATCTTCCTCTTAAGGGGAAAATCCTTAAAACATTAATAAATACCCACTGAACAATGAGTGTAAAGTTTCATTTATGCAAGATGAAGAAGTTCTGGAGACCTGCTATACAGCACGGTGCCTATAGTTTACAATACTGTATTGTGCACTTGAACATATAGATCTCAAGTTAGGTGTTCTTTCCACAAAAGTGGGGAGGGACAGGAAGAAACTTTTGGAGGCAATGGATATGTTTCCTCCTTTGATTTTGGTGATGGTTTCACAGGTATATGCATATGTTCAAAACTCTCAGATTCTATACATTAAATAGTTTTTATATAACCATTATATGTCAATAAAGCTGTTAGATTTTTTAAATCATAAATAAAACTAATAAGGTCTCTCATGAAAACAATGGAAGAATATTTGACATGAAGCCACTATGTGAAATGTCTGAAATCTCATATCTGCTACTCTACTTCCCTACCAGATTCAGACTCCCAGGATCCAGAGAGAGATTTCTGCATCCTTCTTCAAATATTCAAGGATATATCTCTAGACTTTGAGCTCCTCCACATCTACATTTCAACCCTAGCACAGAGCCTAGCTCATGGGATATGTCCATCATATATTATTAATAGATTAATTTATCCATCTGTGAGCCTTGGCCCTCACTCTACCCAGCAAAAGTAATGGAAGCCTATGTTTGACTTGGGAGGGAAACCACATCTCTCTCTAAACAGAGGAATACAGCTGGGGGCAATAGAGAGGAAATGTAACTAATTTGTCCCACAAGCATTGCCAGGTACTTCCCTCAGCACCCAGGTAACAGAGATGGGCCTGGACAATATTGGGGCTAAATAGAGTGATAGCTATGAGCCTTGACTGGAGGCAAGCAGACTTCTATGTGAATCAAAAATCTACAAATTGCTACTCGTGAAACTCTGGGAGAGGTTCTCAACATCTCTGTGCCTCAGTTTCCTCATCTGTAAGTGGAAATAATAGCACCTACCTCATAGAGTTGTTAGGGATTAAACAAGGTAAACTACATGAATTATTTAGCACAATGCTCAGTGTATGGTAACAATAAATATGAGCTACATGACCACACACAATGATCCCAGCCCACAGAGCAGGTACTAGCAGAGTTTTTTCTATAAAGGGTCAGACAGTAACTACCTTATACTTCATGGGCCACTGTTAAGAACAACTCAACTCTATCATTATAGCACAAAAGTAACTATGGATGATACAGAATTGAATCTTGTAGTGTTTTTAACATGTCATGAAATCTCATTCTCCTTTTTTAACAACCATTTAAAAATATAAAAACCATTCTTGATTCACAGACTCCCCTCTCCCCAAAAAAGGCAACAGGCAAGATTTGGCCTGTGTGCCATCGTTTCTATCACAAGGGAGCAATGACAGTCTGGGCTGGTGGTCCACAGGAAAAAGAATTTCCCAAGACAGTTGTAGACAAAGAAATACAGATTTATTAGAGAAAGTATGAAAATACATTGTGAGAGGGCACTGAGCAAATCAGCAGAAGAGGAGCTGACTACAAGGAAATAGAGGCTTGCTGGAGATTTTACAGAATAGTGTTTATGCTGTATGCCGAAGAGGGCTTTGTGCAGTACTGATAACGCCAAAGTTGCAGCAATTACTTGCAGGTGTCTGATGACAAGTTGGGCACAGGAGGGATATGTGTCCTGGACCATGGAGAAATGCAAATTTATTGCTTATCTGCTTTCTCTTTTGCTTTCCCCTCATCCCACCAGCCTGACTCCTCTTCCCTAATTAGGACTCCACAGTTTCTCATCCCTGGTCTGGAGGGAAATTGGAAAATATACAAGCTGTTGCAAGACAATGTGTTTGTTCAAAGTACAGAGGAGGGAGGGGTTTGTTCAGCCTGGCAGTTGAGAGGAGGAATAACAATAACTGCTCAATAAAAGAGAAAACATTTGGCCCAGGCGTGGTGGCTCACGCCTGTAATCCCAGCACTTTGGGAGGCCAAGGTGGGCTGATCACTTGAGGTAGGGAGTTCAAGACCAGCCTGACCAGCATGGAGAAGACTCACCTCTACTAAAAATACAAAAAAATTTAGCCAGGCGTGGTAGCATATGCCTATAATCCCAGCTACTCAGGAAACTGAGGCAGGGGAATCGCTTGAACCTAGGAGGAGGAGGTTGCAGTGAGCCAAGATCATGCCATTGCACTCCAACTTGCGCAACAAGAGTGAAACTCTGTTTCAAAAAAAAAGAGAGAGAGAGAAAGAGAGAAAAAAATTTGAACTGGTCTTTTGAGAGTGAGTAGGAGTTCAACAGATGGTATTGGTAAGAGAAGGAAATAACCATTAGAAAAAGAAGGAGCAAAGGAGAGAAGAAATAGTCTTTCAAGGAAATTAACCAAAAGTTTGTGGCTGTCTAGAAAGCTAAATCACACAGAAAGTAAAGAGAAAGGATCCTTGCAGTTTAGCTGTTTAACTTGTTTTTATCAAGCTTTCATTTATTTGATTATTTTCTGAGGCTATTGTTTGATTTGGAGTATTACAAAGACCTCCAGAGTAGACAATACATTTGTGTTCAGTCATCACGTTTCTTCCCCAGCCCCATGACCCCTGTCTAAGACACTCTAAGGAATGAAAGTTCTTCCTAAAATTCTCTAAAGACGTCTCTGTTGACAGAAAATACCTTTCCTTTGGAAGTTTTGTCATTCAAGTCAAAGAAAATGTGAAACATCATGATACAATCAGATTGCTTTACTTCTCTTTATTTTAGTAAATTAACTGCTTGCCTGTCTATTTACTAAAAATGCATTTTTAAATAGATTTTTAAAAACACCATTCTTTGATATCTCTGGTAATCTCATTATGAAAACTGGCCAAGTCTTTTGTCAACAAAATCATTTCTCTGAATTTTTTTTTATTGAGATATACAATGGATTAGCTTAAAGAAAATGGGGATTATTTGGAATTAGTTTTAAACTCAGCTGCCTAGAATCCAAAAATGTATTATTTAAAAATATTTTTAATATAGAAAAACTAGAATTTGTTTAATGATTCCATATTGAACCTTTAAAGATGTCTTTTTATTTCTGTAAAATGACTCTATGACTTTTCAACCTGTTTAGCATCTGAGGCCCAGGAGACTACACAAAGTAAGTTGGAAAATACATTTTGGACTTGCCATATTCTTTTATTTAACAAGTATGTATTGAGCAACCACTGGGCACCAGGTACTTTTTAGGATGCTGAGTGTGCACGTATATGTGCAGAGACACATCCTCTGCCCTCACAATGAGATAAAGGAACACTTTAAGCATGTCCAAGGCATTTGTACAAAAGGAAAGAAGTTCTACCAAAGTCATGAGTAGATCATTATGGGAAGCTCATACTTTCTGCCAAAGGCATTTCTTCTGTACTGTTTACTCCACTTATATTCCAGGTGTTCCAATCATCTGAAAAAATGAACACTGCAATGCTGAGGTGTGAACAAATGCCCTTATACCTACAATTACCTAAAAATACCAAAGGAGGGGAGGAGGTTGGGAGGGCTAGGGATGGGGTATTTCAGACCAGTTGTTACCCTCCAGTGTTGCTTTGAAATCCATTCCAAGGCAACTAGGGCTATTAAAAAGCAAGCAATTCTTACCTTATCATGACTGCAAGAGGAAAGACTGCTCTCATCACTGAGAACTGGTTTCCTGAGATTAAATGACAATCCAAGACCAGTGTGTCTAGCAGCGTGTTGGAGATGAATACTCCAAGACAAAAGAAAGACCAACCAGAAAAGAAGGTAGTCCACAAGCTGAAACCCCAAAAATAGAAGAGTATAAGGAAACTAATGACTGACAGTATAAGTTACTTGTCTTTTCAAATGCATGGACACTCAATTCCTGCAGAGAGAATGCCTTCACCACCCAGCTGTCTGGCAACCAAACTAAAGGTCCGGTTCTTCATTGACCTTTTCTCAAATTAAGCCAGCATTAGAGAGAACCTAGAGAAAAGGATGCAAGCAGAGTTGTTTTCTCTGTGGGCCTTGTCCTGCCTTGTATCTTTTGCTTACAATTTTCATGGCTGCCCAGCAAGCCACTCAAGAACTGTACTTCCCCATGGCAGAGACACCACAATACAACAATTAATTTCTCTGATTTAATTTGTTTGCCTGTGAGTCCGTTGAGTGGGCACATCCCCTAAGGGAAGAAGAGAACATTCAATCTTTTTTTTTTTTTTTTTAATATTAGCTCTGAAAAGTTTTATTACCAAGAATCTGGACAAGCAATATTAAATGAAAATAATAATCAAATCAAAAGCAGCCTCATTTGTCATAAAAACATATCTGATTCAAGGGTCTGGTCAGGAAGAAAATGAATTCATAGAAAAGAAGGCCAAGAGGCTCCAAGATCTTAAGAACCTGTGTTTCATTTCAAGAAGCATTTTTGCTTTCTTCCTTTTCATTTATACTTAGTGGAAATTGTTCAATGATATAATTATCTTTTATTTTAGGAGAAAGGGAGTTTATAATATTTATCACAAGATTCAGATCAATTTGCACTGTTACAGCCTTAATCCAATTTACTGTCATCTCTACTCAGACTCCAGTAATGGGTTCCCCAAGGCCCCTCCCTACCCCCAAAATGCCACCTCCTAATTCTCCCCATGTGTTGCTCAATCTCAACTGTCAGTTCTCAGATTAAATGCCACTTCCTCAGAGAGACTGTGCCTACCACTTGCTGTCTGTCTCGGAATTATTTCCCAGTTGCTTCCATAGCACCTAATATAATCATCTTAATCTGGCTTATTTGCTGGGAGAATCATATCTGCCTTATTCACTGCTGTGTCCCTGACACCTGCACTTAGCATTTGTTCCCTGAATAAATAAATCAGTGATATAATCAGCTAAGCACTAGGCTTAATCATTTACAATTCTTTTTGTTTAATCTTATAAAAATCCACTGATAAAGGAGCTACTGCCCTCATTTACTAAACAAGGGAACAAATGCATAGATAAGGTCACCTGGCTTGTAGGTTAAAAATTGGGATTTTCACTTAGGTCTCTCTGACTCCAAAGTCACTTTTATTTCTACCAAATCAAATTACCTTTTAAATAGGAAATTTTTCTCATGAAATTGAAGGTTTTGAACTTTTTTAATATTGAAAGATTTTGGACCTTGGCCTACAGAGCTTCATGTTTTTAGACCAAAGTTCCTATAATACTGCACTGGATAAAGACATTTAAATTCTGGGCTTTTCATTGCTTGTGAAATTGATTTAACACTCTTAACCCTTCCATCCACATACATGCCAGCCAAAAACTGTCAAGAAGAATTTTTCATGCTAGTTAATAAATGTTTGTTGTTCAGATAATGACTATGATTGACAGTCCATTTAGAATTGCTTATGAATTGACCTCTTATACATAAATCAAGACTATAGCCTACACAAGTATAATTTATGGGACTGTTTTAGTCTAGGCATACATAATCTTCAGGAGGCATATGCACAGCATAAGCCCTCCCAATATAAACAGAATGATACATATGCATGTGTTACATAAGTATGTATAATATAAATATATCCCACATACACTATTTTATATATAGCTATCAAAAACTGTATCTCACTGGAAAACTAAACATTGTCAAAATTTATTGCCAAAAAATACAATTAACACATTTATTCTTTAAATTATTATGTGTCTGTTTTCTTTTTTTATTTTTTATTTTATTTTTTTTAGAATAAAAAGAATAAAAGAGAGAAAGAGGAAGAGATTTTAGAAAAAGAGAGAAAAGGAGAAAGAAAGAAACAGCAAAAGGGAGAAAAAAAAAGAATGAAAGAGAAAGAAAGAGGAAGAGATTTTGGAAAAGGAGAGAGAAAGAAACAGCAAAAGAAAGAAAAAAAAAGAATGAAAGAGAGAAAGAAAGAGGAAGAGAAAGAGGGAGAACGGGATTCTTGTTTTATTGCCCAGGCTAGAATACAGTCTAAAAATGGGTATTAGAAACCTCTTTTATGCCAATAATTGTGCTTAACAATGGAGACAGGAAGGAATAGGGGATGAAAATAACAAATAAGCAGACAACCAATATTTTATTTAAACCTGTGAAATGCTATGCAATTGCTGGGGAGTGATTTACTTCCAATTATATGGTCACTTTTAAGATAGGTATAATGTGATACTGAGAAAAATGTATGTTTTGTGGATTTGTGGGAGGAGAGCTCTGTAAATATTTGTTAAGTCTAGTTGTTCCAGGTCTGAGTTCAAGTCCTGGATATCCTTGTTGATTTTCTATCTCGTTGATCTATGTAATATTGACAGTGTAATGTTAAAGTCTCCCACTATTATTGTGTGGGAGTCTAAGTCTCTTTGTAAGTCATTAAGAACTTGCCCTATGTATCTGGGTGCTCCTGTAATGGGT
>PVKP010023105.1:0-36725 GCA_004027715.1 Plecturocebus donacophilus | reverse complement strand
TGAAGATAGAATAATATGAACATTTTATACTTTTGAAAAGTTTTCATATACATATTCTATTGAGTTTTATGTAAACACCTAATTAGATATAAAGAAAAATGACAAACAGGCTTCAGAAGGTGTTTTGGAGGCCTCTCATATTCCCGGTTGCTACTACAGTGTTTCATAGATGGAACAGGACCATTCCATTGTCGTTGCTGCCCTTGCTTACCCTGTAGTAGCCACTGTGAGCATCAAGCATTCCCGTGTGAGATGGGCCGCACTGCTCAGAGAAAGCCAAGTTGTGTGGTGGGATCACCGTAATCACTTGAATCTAGTTGCCCATAAGTGAGACCAATGCATCCCAGTTTACCCAGGACGTTTTCTGTTACGGCATTTAGAGTCTCATGTCCCAGGGCCCCTCTCTTTGCTGGGATAGTTGGCAACCCTCTCTTCACTTTGCCCTCAACCCCTGAAGGAATGGCAGGCCTGGAACTGAACTGTGCAGAAGGGTGAGGAGAAGGAAGCATCAAAATCACCGGTGAGTGGTAAAAAAACAGAAATAAGAGAAGTTGGTGTAATTATTATATACTAAGTTTATTACATTCAAAATGTTATTTTAAAGGATTTAATCTCACTCTGAGTATGTTATTGGCTTAAACATATTGCTTTTTAAGAAAATGGTGGTGATTTAACAAAATGTATATTTGGAAAAATTAAAATCTGGTATTGTTCCTGGCATATCCTCAGAGATACTACAGGTTAGATTCCAGATGACCGCAGTAAAGCAAATGTAGCAAGAAAGTGCAGCACATGCGTGTTTTGGTTTCTTATTGCATTAAAAAGTTATGTTGACACTGTACTGTAGCCTATTAATTATGCAATAGTATTTTGTCTCAAAACCAATGCACAGGTCGGGTACAGTGGCTCATGGCTGTAATCCCAGCACTTTGGGAGGCCGAGGCAGGCAGATCACCTGAGGTTAGGAGTTTGAGACAAGCTTGCCTAACAGTGAAACGCTATCTCTATTAAAAATACAAAAATAAAACTAAAAATAAATCAGCCAGGTATGGTGCTGTGCGCCTGTAATCCCAGATATTCAGGAGACTGAGGCAGGAAAATCGCTTGAACCCAGGAGACAGAGATTGCAGAGAGCGGAGATCACGCTACTGCACTCCAGCCTGGGTGACAGAACAAGATTCTGTCTCAAAACAAAAACAAAAACAAAAAAGAATACACTTTCTCTGCTCATCCATAAGAAGCAGCTCCTCATCCATTCAAGTAATGAGATTGAAGCAATTTGGTCAAATCTTCAGGCCCCACTTCTAGTTCTAGTTCTCTTGTTACTTTTACCACATTTGCAATGGCTTCCTCCACTGAAGTCTTGAAAGACGGAATCAATTTCTTCTAATTCCTGTTTATGCTGATATTTTGACCTCCTCCCATGAATCATGAATGTTGTTAGAGCACCTAGGATGGGGAATCCTTTCCAGAAGGTTTTCAAAGATCTTTGCCAAGTTCTATAAGAAGACTCAATATCTATGGCAGCTATATAGCCTTATGAAATATATTTCTTAAATAATAAGACTTAAAAGTTAAAATTGCTCCTTCATCCATGGGCTACAGAATGGATATTAAGTTAGTAGTCATGAAAACAAAATTAATCTTGTACATATTTTAGGTGACTAGTTGCATTGTCAATAAGCAGTAATATTCTGAGCAGGAGTTCTCAACAGTACACTTAAAATATTCAGTAAAACACACTGTAAACAGATGTGCTGTCATCTAGGTGTTTTCCCCATTTATAGAGCATGGCCCTAGCAATAGATTTTAATGGAAGTGAGCCTGGAGTTAAGCTTAAAGTCACTCGCTGCATTCACCCCTAATAAGATGATCAGCCTGTCATTGGAAGCTTTGAAGCCATGCATTGACTTTTCCTCTCTAGCTATGAAAGTCCCAGATGGCACCTTCTTGCAATAGAAGGCTGTTTTCTCTACACTGAACATCTGTTGTTTGGTGTAGCTGCCTTCAGCAACAATCTTAGCTAGATGCTCTGGATAACCCACTACAGCTTCTACATTAGCATTTGTTGCTTACCCACTACTTTTACATGATGGAGGCAGTTTCTTTCCTTAAATCTCCTGAATCAACCTTCAAACTTGCCTTTGGCAGCTTCCTCACCTCTGTCAGCCTTCATAGAATTAAAGGCAGTTGGGGGCCTTGCTTTAGATTAGGCTTTGTCTTAAGGGAATGTTATGGCTGGTTTGATTGTGTACCCAGATAACTCAAACTTTCTCCGTATCAGCAATATGGCTGTTTGCTTTCATTTCGTTTCATTTGCGTGTGCACTGGAGTAGCACCTTTTACTTCCTTGATATAGTTTTCTTTGCATTCACAACTTGGCTAAGTGGTCGGTGCTATCGACCTGGTGCAGAGCCCATCTCGGCTTTCAACATGCCTTCCTCATTGAGCTTCATCATTTCCAGCTTTTGATTTAAAATGAGAGACATGAGACCCTTCCTTTCACTAGCACACTTAGGTGCCATTATAGCATTATGAACTGGTCTAATACAATATAGTTGCATCTCCAGGTATAGAGAGGCCCATCTGAGCAGAGGGAGAGAGAGAGTGTAACAGGCAGTTGGTGTAGCAGTCAAAACACATGTAACATTTATAAGTTCACTGTTTTACGTAGGCATGGTTTGTGATGCCCCAAAACAATACAATATTAATGTCAATGATTATTGATCATAGCACAGTAACAGATATAATAATAATGGAAACACTGGAAATATTATATGAATTACCAAAATGTGCTACAGAGACATAACATGAGCATGTGGTTATTGGCAAAATGTCTCCTGTGGATTTGCTTAATGCAGAGTCACCCTAAACCTTTGATTTGTTAAAAAATACAGTATCTGCAAAGCACAACCACCTGAAGCACGACAAGAGGGGTGCCTGCATGGCCGTACCTACATTCAAGAGTTATTTTTCTTTTCCTTTTGTGGCAGATGATTTTATTTTCCATGGAAATTTAAAAGTTTATAAACTACTAATATGTGATATGTAGTTTGAGAAAACATCATATTAATCATGTAAATGCGAAGATTAAAATATTGTGTTTAGCATATCTTTACTGTGAATTAATGTGTGGATTCTGTGCATTAATACAGCTAACACTTGTTTAAAATGTTTTTAAAGACAGATTCTTGCTCTGTTGCCCAGGCTGGAGTATTGTGGTACAACCACAGCACATAGCAGCCTCCAGCTCCTATGCTCAAATGTTCCTCCCTGCTGAGCTTTCTGAGCAGATCTATATAGTTGCATGCCACCATATTCCCCCCCCCAAATTTAAATTTTTTAAATTTTAAATTTCTTTATACAGATGGAGTTTCGCTCTATAGCTCAGGTTGGTCCCAAACTCCTGGCCTCAATCATTCCTCCTGCCTTGACCTCCCAAAGTGCTGGGGTTATAGGCGTAAACCTCCACAATGAGCCCAATCAGCTAACATTTGAAGATTGCTCACCATGAGGGATGCTTGTCCTGGGCTCTCTATGTGTTTGGAAGTGGGGAGCGTACTGATCAAATTGTTTAGGGGTAAGGAATTTCTGCTCACTGGGACAATGTCCCAGGAGAATTGCTGTCCCTGGAGTCCTGATGGAACATGGGAATACAGTTGATTGACTAGAGGTACTTCTCAAGGGAACTGGGGAGTTCTTTCTCACCCTTTCTGGGCACTTAGCAAGGCTGTGCCCTAGAGTTTTATGACACCCTTGATCTATTTGACTCTTGAGGCCACTTAAGGTTTTTCTTGTGGACCCTTTTAAACATTGAGTGTCTGCAATTTCTGCTTACCTTTTCATAGGTGCTAACTTCTCTGCCCCTCAGCTTTAAGCTCTTCCTGCTTATTGGAAGCTCAGCAAGCTAGAATGAACACTGGAATTAGAGTCAAGAGATTTTGCTGTGAGCACCTACTTCATGCCTTATTTTCTAAATAAACTTGCACAGATTTAATGCTTTATGGTAAGTTATATGTAAAATAAACAAAACTATTTTGAAGTTTGTTCCTTCCATGAGAAGCAGCAGCCCCATCACAAGAATCTATCCCCATCACCAAACATTTTTTTTAGTTAATTAATCATAGTTTCTTAAGATATATTTCTAAGCAAAACGCAGTGGATCACACCTGTAATCCCAGCACTTTGGGAGTCTGAGGCAAGAGGATCACTTGAAACCAGGAGTTTGAGACCAGCCTATGCAACATAGAGAGACCTTGTATTTATAAGAAGTAATAAAAAATAAAAATTTGCTAGGCATGGTGATGCACGTCTGTAGACCCAGTTGATAGAGAGGCTTGCTTGAGCTCAGGAGGGTGAAGCTGCAGTGAGCTGTGATGGCCCCAGAGCATTCAAAAATATTTTAATGTGACATTTTATTTGCTTTATTTTTTACAAAAGAGTAGCAGAGAAAGAGTAACTTGTCTTTTTTTACATCAAGAATATGTGGAACTCTTTCTCTAGTTAAAATTCAAAATAGGAAAAAGCACAGCAACAGGGCAAAATATTTCTTTAAACTGTAGAAATAAACTCCCTTTAATATTATCTCAAAATGTCTGTCCGGGAGGTTAGTGAAGATTCTGCAACTGATTTTCAAACAGCAGCATGTAGAACCCTGTGCAGGGTAAAATATCTGGAGAGCAAATTTTAGAAGGAAAAAAATGTCATAGAAATAATAGTTGGAAAGGAAAAACCTCCCCTCGTCATAATGGCCTTTGTGATACTGTGTGTGTAACAGTGGATGTGTTGGCGGTGGTGCTGTTGGGTGGAACTGCAGTAGATGACAAGCACGTGTGGGTTGGGGGCTGTCATGGATGGAGGTGCAGACGACGCTGTCTGCCAGTGTCCCGTGTGGAGGGACACCATTCACATAGTGCGATTCACGGCTTTGTTATTGGTTATTTACTATGATAAATTTCTGGAATAAAGTAGCCATGTAACTTGATATGACAAAATCTGTATTTCACAGCAGTTTTCCAACAGATGGATTAAAGTGGAATCAGGGTACCTTTTTCCAATTTTTTTATGATGGGCCATATGGGCTAGTGGTGGCATGGGTTTACACTGATACAATAATTTACCAATCCAAGGCAGTAGGAATGGCAGAGATAATTTATGGGAGTCCTAAAGAGAGGAGGTTTCAGGCAATACTCAGGATAGGAGGTGTAAACCTGGAGACCTACAGGGCTCAGGAGGGAGAGGGGCACAGGCCAGGGGTGTGCTTTAAACACAGACATGGTGTGTTGACATAGCACCTGCAGAACGTATTTTCATTGACATGGAGAAATAAAGCCTGTCTGCAGGGGAAGCTGCTGTGTGTCTCTCACGGATTTTGGCCTTATGTATATACAGTCTCAGAGCCGTGTTCCAGTTTTTCAAGAGGAATTAATAATTTGGAATTGTATGTGAAATCTTTGAATTTTGGAGAAATGGCTTCGTTTTATAATGCAGCAT
Organism: Plecturocebus donacophilus; assembly: GCA_004027715.1. Lineage (NCBI taxonomy): Eukaryota > Metazoa > Chordata > Mammalia > Primates > Pitheciidae > Plecturocebus > Plecturocebus donacophilus. The sequence continues at coordinate 31,232 of PVKP010023105.1, read as the reverse complement.
GCTAACCAAAGAAAGAACATGCCTGGATTAATTCTGGTTGAACTTGGCCAGCATTTGTAACCTTTAAAGAGCAGATGGCAGGTTTCTGGGAAGGAAGAGTAGAGGTGATACCTTTTGCCTACATAGGTAACAAGACTGGCGTTTTGTAAAAGATCAATCAATACTTAGAGTAAACAAATATCTTAACACATCCCACTAAATGTCATTAAATTTTTTACTTTATTGGTTAACATGCCTTCTCAAAAATGATGGAGAAAGCTACAAGGGGAATGCGTATTTAAGACTGAGTCGCAGTGTCAGAGACAATAATTCCACCCCGACGGAGGTCTTGGTCAGCAAGAAAGGAAGTGCCAGGCCAATCAGACATGTACCATGGCTTTTAGGAAAACTGGCCTCCATGTTTCAAGAAAAGACACATCCTATATCCTTTGAAGGAATTTGATTTAAGGTTCTGGAAGAAGAAATTCCAACTATTCACTGACATGATGATAATCCAAAAGAAAAATAGGGTGATATCTAACAAAACCAATTTAGATGCTGTCCACTGAGTTCACATTGTGAAAGGGGAAGTACAAATGCTGAAGAAATGGAAGTAACCAAGGATAAGCAGGAAGATGGGCAGCTGTAAAAATGTTTTCATAGAGTAGAAGCGAGGAATGAGCTCCAGTTTATGTTGTTCACGGCATGAAAGAATGAAAGGATGGATAAATGAATGAAATGATGAAGCGGGCATGTTTTATTGTCCTGGGTACTTTTCCGAGACCTGAAAGGAAAGTTAAGCCCACTGTTTAGGATTGATGGTCGATATGGTTTGGCTCTTGTCTCCATCCTTATCTCATGTTAAACTGTAGTTCCCATTGTTAGAGGAGGGGCCTGCTGGGAGGTGATTGAATCATGGGGGCAGACCTCATCCTTGCGGTTCTTGTGATAACGTTCTCCTGGCTAATTGTTTGTAATTTTTTAAATAGAGATGGGGTTTCACCACGTTGGCCAGGCCTGCCTTGAACTCCTGATCTCAAGTGATCTGTCTGCCTTGGCCTCCCAGAGTGCTAGGATTACGTGTGTGAGCCACTTCGCCCAGCCTAAGATTATCATTTTTGAAACTGGAATAGAGTGATGGAAAACCTGAAATGATATATCTGGGTGTCACCACTTGATGTCTTCTCTTGATGTGTTCGCATGTGAAGGATCCCTGGGGTCTCTATTGCAGTCGCTCACCTACCTCCCACTCTGTGGCTTTAGGTAAGCTATTGAACACCTCCACATCCAGAATCCTTATGTGTTGAGTAGGATAAACACCCTTGCCTAGGCTGTGAAAGTGAGCATGTCAGTGAAATGGCTGGCACTTCACACACAGGCACCTTCTTTTCAGCCTTTCATAGGAGAGCAAAGTAGCATTAGGTGGATTTGTAACTTCCAAAACAACTTCACTTAAATACAACTGCGCAGTTGAAGTAGAAGCAAATCTCTAGTGGCATGTGAAAGGGCTACCTGTTTAGTTTCTTTTTGTTTGAGACTTTTTCATACAAAACACAGAAGGAATGCTTAGCAGACTTGGTTCTGAGCTTGCAGGAACAATGATGCCCTGAGTGATAGGCTCAATATCTAGAATTCAACATCAGCCTTTATAGTTGGAATTATGGGCTGAACCAACAGGCTGATACTTAACAGAAACAAAGGTGAAGCTGTTGCTTTCTTTTATAAAAAGCTGCTGCACAAATACCACAGAAAAGAAAATGTTTTTATATGCTCAGAACATATGTACATATATAAAGAAGGTCCCCTTTCAACAGCCCATTCAGGCTTGGAGTCTGCAATTTCAGAGGATACTACCATACCATGCCGCTTCCCAAGACATCACCAAGAAAAAGTGCAGAGACCCCACATCACATCTGCAAAGTGCTTGTAAACCATGGAAAAGAGCCTAATTATAGAGACACATGATAAGCCAAAAATACGGGAAGAGACATAATTTTCAAAAGAGCTAACTTACTCTTTAGGACACCAGAGGACAGAACTTGGATTGCTAGATGAAAGGTATGGAGAAACACATTTCTTTCCCAAGGGGAACTTTCTAAGACCTAGAGCCATTCAGTGATAGGATAAACTGCTTGTAGGATGGCAAGGTTCCTGTTGATGGAAAGACTTAAGAAAAAATTGATTGTTGACTGCTGTGGATGTTGTAGATGGGATCCCAACTTCTGATAGGTCGAAAAGATGACCCCTCAGTGTTTTCCAACTTTTGCTTTCTCTGATCAGCTTAGTTTAACTCCATTGTCTTGGCGATATTGACATAGATTTACAAGTACTTAAATTACTTTTCTGTTGTTTTACAGAATTTATTTTATCTACCAAAACATATATAAAATGTATAAAATAACTGAGGTTTTTCTTTTTTTTTAAATTATACTTTAAGTTCTGGGGTACATGCACAGATCTTACAGGATAGCTACACAGGTATACACATGCCATGGTGGTTTGCTGTCTCTATCCCCCCATCACCTATTTTAGGTATTTCTCCCAATGTTGTCCCTCCCCAATCACTTCGCACCCTGCTATCCCTCCCCTAGCCGCCACCTCCCAACAGACCCCAGTGTGTGATGTTTCCCTCCCTGTGTCCATGTGTTCTCATTGTTCAACACCCACTTATGAGTGAGAACATGTGGTGTTTGGTTTTCTGTTCTTGTGTCAGTTTGCTGAGAATGATGGTTTCCACCTTTATCCATGTCTCTGCAAAGGACATGAACTCACTCTTTTTTATGGCTGCATATATTCCATGGTATATATGTGCCACATTTTATTTATCCAGTCTATCAATGATGAGCACTTGGATTGGTTCCAGGTCTTTGCTATTGTAGACAGTGCCACAATGAACATACATGTGCATGTGTCTTTATAATAGAATGATTTATAATCCTTTGGGTATATACCCAGTAATGGGATTGCTGGGTCAAATGGTATTTCTGGTTCTAGATCCCTGAGGAATCACAACACTGTCTTCCACAATGGTTGAAGTAATTTACACTCCCACCAACAGTGTAAAAGTCTTCCTATTTCTCCGCATCCTCTCCAGCATCTATTGTCTCCAGATTTTTTAATGATTGCCATTCTAACTGGTGTGAGATGGTATCTGAGTGTGGTTTTGATTTGCATTTCTCTAATGACCAGTGATGATGAGCATTTTTTCATATGTTTGTTGGCTGCATAAATGTCTTCTTTTGAAAAGTGTGTGTTCGTATCCTTTGCCCACTTTTTGATGGGGTTGTTTTTTTTCTTGTAAATTTGTTTTATTTCTTTGTAGATTCTGGGTATTAGCTCTTTGTCAGATTGGTGGCTTGCAAAAATTTTTTCCCATTCTGTTGGTTTCTGGTTCACTCTAATGATTGTTTCTTTTGCAACCAACAGAAGCTCTGGAGTTTAATTAGGTCCCATTTGTCTATTTTGTCTTTTGTTGCCAATGCTTTTGGTGTTTTTGTCATGAAGTCCTTGCCTATGCATATGTCCTGATGGTATTGCCTAGGTTTTCTTCTAGGTTTTTATGGTGTTAAATCTTATGTTTAATCTTTAATCCATCTGGAGTTAATTTTTTATAAGGTGTAAGGAAGGGGTTCAGTTTCTGCTTTCTGCACATGGCTAGCCAGTTTTCCCAACACCATTTATTAAACACTGAATCCTTTCCCATTGCTTGTTTTTGTCAGGTTTGTCAAAGACCAGATGTTTGCAGATGAATTACTTCTGAGGCCTCTGTTCTGTTCCAGTGGTCTATATCTCTGTTTTGGTACCAGTGCCATGCTGTTTTGATTACTGTAGCCTTGTAGTATAGTTTCAAGTCAGGTAGCGTGATGCCTCCAGTTTTGTTCTTTTTGCTTAGGATTGTATTGGCTATGTGGGCTCATTTTTGGTTCCATATGAAGTTTAAGACTGTGTTTTCCAGTTCTGTGAACAAGGTCATTGGTAGCTTGATGGGGATAGCATTGAATCTGTAAAGTACTTTGGGCAGTATGGCCATTTTTACGATATTGATTCTTCCTAACCATAAGCTTGGAATGCTTTCCATCTGTTTGTGTCCTCTCTTATTTCCTTGAGCAGTGGTTTGTAGTTCTCCTTGAAGAGATCCTTCACATCCTTTGTTAGGTGTATTCCTAGGCATTTTATTCTCTTTGTAGCAATTGTGAATGGGAGTTTGCTCATGATTTGGCTCTTTGTCTGTTATTGGTGTACAAGAATGCTTGTGATTTTTGCACATTGATTTTATATCCTGAGACTTTACTGAAGTTGCTTATCATCTGAAGGAGATATTGGACAGAGATGACGGGGTCTTCTAAGTATACAAACATATCATCTGCAAATAGAGACAGTTTGACTTCCTCTTTTCCTAATTGAATACGCTTTATTTCTTTTTCTTGCCTGATTGCTTGGCTAAAATACTTCCAACATACTGGAACATACTGTGTTGAATAGGAATGGTGAGAGAGGGCACCCTTGTCTAGTGCCAGTTTTCAAAGGGAATGCTTCCAGGTTTTGCCCATTCAGTATGATATTTGCTGTGAGTTTATTGTAAATAGTTTTTATTGTTTTGAGATACGTTCCATCAATACCGAGATTATTAAGAGTTTTTAGCATAAAGGACTGTTGAATTTTGTTGAAGGTCTTTTCTGCATCTATTGAGATAATCATGTGGTTTGTGTCTTTGGTTCTGTTTATGTGATGGATTACATTTATAGACTTGCGTATGTTGAACCAGCCTTGCATCCCCAGGATGAAGCCTACTTGATTGTGATGGATAAGCTTTTTGATGTGCTTTTACATTTGGTTTGCCAGCATTTTATTGAAGATTTTTGCATCAATGTTCATCATGGATAGTGGCCTGAAATATTCTTTTTTAGTTATGTCTCTGCCAGGTTTTGGCATCAGGATGATGTTGGTTTCATAAAATGAGTTAGGGAGGATTCCTTCTTTTTGTATTGTTTGGAATAGTTTCAAAAGGATTGATAGCAGCTCAGTTTTGTATGTTTGGTAGAATTCGGCTCTGAACCCATCTGGACCTGGACTTTTTTTGGTTAGTAGGCTATTAATTGCTGCCTCAACTTCAGACCTTGATATTAACCTGTTCAGGGATTCAACTTCTTCCTGGTTTAGTCTTGGGACAGTGTAAGTGTCTGGGAATTTATCTATTTCTTTGAGGTTTACTGGTTTGTGTGCATGGATTTGTTTGTAGTAATCTCTGATGGTAGTTTGTATTTCTGTGGAATCGTTGATGATATCCCCTTTATCATTTTTCATTGCATCCATTCAATTCTTCTCTCTTTTATTTTTTATTAGTTTGGCTAGCAGTCTATTTTGTTGATCTTTTCAAAAAACCAGCCCTTGGATTCACTGAGTTTTTGAAGGGTTTTTTTTCTGTCTCTGTCTCCTTCAGTTCTGCTCTGATCTTAGTTATTTATTGTTTTCTGCTAGCTTTTGAGTTTTTTTTTATCTTGTTCCTCTAGTTTTTAAAATTATGACAATAGGGTGTCAATTTTAGATCTTTCCTCACTTCTCATGTGGGCATTGAGTGCTATATATTTCCCTCTAGACACTGCTTTAAATGTGTCCCAGAGATTCTGGTACATCATGTCTTTGTTCTCACTGGTTTTGAAGAACATCTTTATTTCTGCCTTCACTTCATTATTTATCCAGTAGTAATTCAAAAGCAGGTTGTTCAGTTTCCATGTTGTTGTGTGGTTTTAAGTGAGTTCCTTAATCCTGAGTTCTAATTTGATTGCACTCTGGTCTGAGAGACTGTTATGATTTTCATTCTTTTGCATTTGCTGAGGAGTGATTTACTTCCAATTATGTGGTCAGTTTTAGAGTAAGGGCAATGTGGTGCTGAGAAGAATGTATATTCTTTGGATTTGGGGTGGAGAGTTCTGTGGACATCTATTAGGTCCACTAGATCCAGATCTTTGTTCAAGTCTTGGATATCCTTGTTAATTTTCTGTCTCATTGATCTATCTAATATTGACAGTGGAGTTTAAGGTCTCCCACTATTATTGTATGGGAGTCTAAGTCTCTTTGTAGGTCACTAGCAACTTGCTTTATGTATCTGGGTGCTCCTGTATTGGGTGCATATATATTTAGGGTAGTTAGCGCTTCTTGTTAACATTAATCCTTTTACCATTATGTAATGCCCTTCTTTGTCTCTTTTGATCTTTGTTAAAGTCCATTTTTTCAGAGACAAGGATGGCAACCCCTGCTTTTTTTTGCAACTTCAAAGACCAAAGGTAGACAAATCCTTGAAGATGGGAAGAAACCAGCTCAAAAGGGATGAAATCACCAAAAGCCATAATGCCTCTCCTCCTCCAAATGATCACAACTCCTCACCAGCAAGGGAACAAAACTGGACAGAGAATGAGTTTGATGAATTGACAGAAACAGGCTTCAGAAGGTAGGGTAATTACAAACTTCTCCGAGCTAAAGGATTGTGTTCTAATTCAATGCAAAGAAACTAAGGATGTTGAAAAAAGGTTAGATGAAATGCTAACTTGAATAACCGGCTTAGAGAAGAATATAAACAACTTGATGGAGCTGGAAAACACAGCATGAGAACTTCATGAAGCATATACAAGTTTCAATAGCTGAATCGATCAAGTAGAAGAAAGGATATCAGATCAAAGATCAATTCAATGAAATAAAATGAGAAGGAAAGATTCGAGAAAAAGAGATTAAAAAGAAATGAACAAAACCTCCAAGAATTATGGGATTATGTGAAAAGATCTGATCTATGTTTGATAGGTGTACCTGAATGTGACAGGAAGAATCAATCCAAACTGAAAAACACTCTTCAGGATATTATCCAGAACTTCCCCAGCCTAGCAAGGCAGGCCAACATTCAAATCTAGAAAATACAGAGAACACCACAAAGATATTCCTCAAGAAGAGCAACCCAAAGGCACATAATCTTCAGATTCACCAGGGTTGAAATAAAGGAAAAAATGCTAAGGGCAGCCAGAGAGAAAGGACAGGTTACCCACAAAGGGAGTCCCATCTGACTCACAGCAGATCTCTCAGCAGAAACCCTACAAGCCAGAAGAGAGTGGGGGCCAACATTCAACATCCTTAAAGAAAAGAACTTTCAACCCAGAATTTCATCTAGCCAAACCAAGCTTCATAAGTAAAGGAGAAATAAAATCCTTTATAGCCAAGCAATTGCTGAGAGATTTTGTCACCACCAGATCTGCCTTACAAGAGCTCCAGAAGGAAGCACTAACGTGGAAAGGAACAACCAGTACCAGCCACTGCAAAAAAGTGCCTAATTGTAAAGACCATCAATACAGTGAAGAAACTGCATCAACCAACAGGCAAAACAACCAGCTAGAATCAAAATGACAGGATCAAAATCACACATAACAATATAAACTTAAATGTAAACAGGCTAAATGCCCTAATCAAAAGACATAGACTAGCAAATTGTATAAAAAGTTAAGACCCATTGGTATGATGTATTCAGGAGACCCATCTCATGTGCAAAGACACACATAGACTCAGAATAAAGGGTTGGAGGAAGATTTACCAAGCAAATGGAAAATCTTTTTTTTATTATTATTATTTTTTCATTTTGTGACTTCCTTTGAAATTTAGAGATCCTGTTACTCTTGAATTCTTTCTAGAGAACGGCTTAGAGAAAAAGTTTGTTCCTAGTTCCCCTCTAGATTTCTCTCAAAAATAAACAAAGCAACAGTACATGAAGATATATTTTATGCATACAGTTAATTTACTACAAATGCTGAAAATCTCCTTGACAGAGAAAAACCATCACCAAGGCCAGAGCTGATGCTCAGAAGGTAGGAGCTTGCCTACAGACTCCCTTCCAACCTGGTAGTGCTGCAGTCGTTGTGTTAAAATCATTTTTAACATCTCTCCTTAAGATCCTGTAGTGCTGAAAGGAGACATCAATATGGAAAGCTTTGGAGTCAGAGATTGAAGCTCTCTGTGTGTACATGCCTATCAGCTATCAGAGCTACCACCTCCCACTTCCACTGTTTGTGTGGGTCAAGATCTTGGCCCAAGGCCTGCTGGATCCCATTGCTGCACCAGTTCTTCCATCCTCATTTTCACTCACACATTGCATGTATATGGCTCGAGTTATCCTACCCTTAAGAAAATCAAACCCATGGTGTTGGGTTATGTCTATAATAAAGGACTTAGCCATTATACTTAGGAAGTTAAGAAATGGAAGATTTTATAGAAGTACAGGAATATGTACAGATACACCTAGCTACACACATATAAATAAGGAAATGCCATTTTACCCAATATTGGTGTTTTGGTTCAGGACCTTAATATTCTTGGTCCTACCACCTGTAAGTGATGTGATTTGTTATGTTTCGAGCATGGAGAATGATCAATTTGAGAGGAAGACAAACTCCAGCCATGTAGTAGGGGCCCTGACACCACACCCCTGCTCTCTGGCCCAGGAACTCGACATGTCCATTGCTGCCTCCTGTGCTTGGAGGGCCCTGCATTGCCAGCTGCTCACTCCTCCTTCATCCGGTCCATTCTCATCACAGGAGCCTGTTTTAATTCTTCCCTCTTCTCTGAAGCTTCACCACATCTTTCTTCTCTTTCCAGAAGGAGCTGAGGGCTTTAATGTGAGAGCTCCCATTTCTTCTGTTATTCTTTTGTCCCACTGCTGGTTCATCACTTATAAGAGGAGTCTGCATGGCCCTTTATTTACAGCTCTCTTTTCTCCTGTAGATAGGGAAATGTTTGAAGGAAGGAGCTGTTTTTTATTTACCCAGTAAATATTTGAATTACTGTGAAGGAAAGGCAGAAATGACTATGTCCATAGAACAAGCAGGACTTCTCACGTGTGCTAGTGATGTCCTGCTTTTGTTTGTTTGTTTGTTGTTTGTTTTTGAGATGGAATCTTGCTCTGTTGACAGGCTGGAGTGCAGTGGTATGACCTTGGCCCACTGCAACCTCCACCTCCCAGGTTCAAGCGATTCTCCTGCCTCAGCCTCCCAGGTAGCTGGGACTACAGGTGCACACCACCATGCCCAGCTAATTTTTTGTATTTTTAGTAGAGATGAGGTTTCATCATGTTGGCCAGGATGGTCTCAATCTGTTGACCTTGTGATTCGCCTGCCTTGGCCTCCCAAAGTGCTGGGATTACAGGTGTGAGCCACCACACACCACCTAGTGGTGCTGTTTGAGGAACAATTTCTTTGGGCCTGCAGTGTCACCAGCATCCCTTGCCCTGCCCACGCAAATGGCCACGTCCACACATCCCCAGGGATGATCCAAGACCTTCGACCTCTTTGCCGTGCATTGAGAAATACTGCGGCAGACTCTGGTGATTCTCTCACACAGAGTTCCATTATGCTTCTTTGTGTTCCGTTGGTCCATCCAGTGGAAAAACAGACCTTGCAGATCACGAGCTTCTACTTGACAGGAATCACTTCCAAAAATCATAATGGTCCCATCTCTGAAAAAGCTTTCCATTCATATTATGCACACTCAGAGATGACCAAAACCTAACATTAAAACTATAAAGAAAACTATTGTCAAAGACCTATCCTTTTTTAAGAAATGAATTTTTAGTAAATCTTCTTTCTTGGATTTTGTGAAGTCCAAAGAAAATCAGATTACTCGTTTCTGTGTTTCCAAAAAAAAGAACTTATGCTGCAGGATTAAGTGATGGATATGATATATAATACTGAGTGAATGGAAATATATCTCATACCTCAGACATTTTTCTCTCCTGATCAATATTTAGTATGTAAATGGCAATAATTTTCCATATTCAGAGAAAAAAAAGAAGTAGGAAACAAAAGCGTGTAAAGGTTTGAAAGGGCAGTATTTCCTGTTAGATGACCATAGTTTAAATCCTATGGTTTGTTAGGTCATATGATAATAGAATGCTTTAAACATGGAAATATTATTCATAGCAGATAAATAGTATTATACATAAGAAGAATACAAGGAAAAGCATCTGTGATAATGGGGTAGAGTTAGAGAAATATTTTAATATAAATTATTCTTTAAAAAATTTAGGAATTATGTGGTTACGTGATTTTAAACTGTGACTCCTCTCTTTACTTAGGATGACATTCATTATCAGCTGTTGTTTTCATAAACCCCAAGCAAGTTGGTACATCCATTCATTGCGAACTGCATAGAAAACTATTTAAATCTATGCTAATGTTATTTTCTTCCTGAGTTCAGTAAATTAGTGTTGTGACAGATACGTGGCCTTGTAGCTTTTTCAATTCTGAGATTGGTTTTTAATCTATGATGCAAACCTTAGGTAGTTAAGGGGAATATCACTGATTTATAACATCTCTTCTGCCTCAGTACAAAGCTTGTTTGATTTTAATGGCAAAAAGGAAACTCTTTTTAAGATGTTTCTAATCTCTTGACGTATTAGTATCAGAGACCCCAGGCAAAAGCAATTCTCAAAAGCTCTCTAGGAGGTAGTTTTATATGAGATTATAGCACATCTACTATTGTGCAAATATTAAAGAGGTTTAAAACCCTTAAATTCATTGATATTTTTTTCATCCTCAGGCAAATGATAAAAGTGCAAACATATTGCTTTAGGATAAGCCTGTAGGTAAATGTATCATGAAAAATATTACATACAAATGCTGCAAGAATTAATTTTGTCTGACTTATAATCCCTGAGAGCATTGAATATTATTTCTTCAAAAATTCTTTCTACATTATGATCCATGTATTTAATTTGTCTTCTAACAAAACTATTTATTTTTGCCTTAATTTGGTGTAACTTCAACAGTACTGGAGGTCAAATGATGCAAACTTCCTTTTGCTTCTAAGCTCCATCTCCTCCCTATTCATTGTTCACTCAGAGGATCAGAATGTGAATGTTTGGATTTTTTATTCATCCTGCAGTAAAGGAATTTGGTTCTTTCTATGAGTGGCCTCTGATTTGTCGATTTATGTTTCACTGAGCTCTGATTGGCCATTATGGTACTGTCTCCAGTAGACATGACCACAGATGTTTGCAGAGATCACCATTGGTTTACAGTCTCTAAGAATAAGATTTTCAACAAATTTAAAATGTAAACAATTTGTTTGACTTCTTTTCAAATATGACTCTTTACCCCAAGAAAATAATATTTTAAGCGGTTATAACGTTGCTTCTGAAGGGCAAAAGGGCCTAAAACTTTCAAAATAATAATTTTTAAATTGGCAATAATGATGCTAATAATTTCCCCTAAATAGCTTCGTGTATGTTAAAAGTATCTACTAACATGTATGTTGCGTAAAATGAATGTGAAATTCAGGAAGCTTGTTGGGCTGAGCTTTCAGGGGAGCTGCAGGACTGTGCTGCGGGCTCAGTTTGTGGGTGTCACCGTAGCATCCCACAGTCCTGCTGGATTGCAGACTGGGCTTCGCAATTTATTTGTGGTAGAGGCTCTGTAGACCCTGGGAATGTAGAAAAGAGACGGCAGAGGCAGTGTTCCTGATCCTTTGAGATTAGGTCACTAGTGAGCCATTGACATTTTTATAGCAAATTGAGGCTGTTTCCATCAAGATGAGTTAAAAAATGGTACAAAGAGTTTTAAATTTTACCCAAGACTAGGAAAAGAGGTGCAGAAGAAACGGAGATAGTCAACAGCACAGAGCTCTTAAGAAAGCATTTGGCAACCCTAAATCCCAGAATCAATAACTTGTGTTAAGCAGCCACATGGAGTGTTAGAGAAGAAAAGCTGTTTGTCTGGCTCTCTTTACATTCAAAGAGCTTAAATTGAGAGTCTGAAGTCTTTCAGGAGCGGTGGCATGAGAACTCTAGTGAACCCATTATTTGGCTGTCACTATTAAAGTTATTGAAAATATTTCCTTCTGAAATCAGTCATTTAATTTTAAAATAATGTTATTACTTGTATATTTATGGGTAATTTTTGTTTCAAATTAAAATATCCTGGCTCTGCTGAGATTTGCATGCCAGTTTTTTTTTTTAAATTAAATTACTGGGAAATCACCTAGTGGATTAAAGCAACAGTAGTAATTTTGTTTTGTTTTACATCAGATGAGAAAAATTGGATTAATCATACTACTTTAAGACACAATATTGCCATGTGTTCATGTGAGACATTTTTGTCATTTTATTTTTATTGTTATTCTTCCTCTTCATCTGAATTGTATGTAAGGATCAATATTTTTATTATTTTACATATACTACAGTTTATAGCGTGTATGCAAGTTGTGAAACAGAATAATGAACTGAGCGCCTATGGATCCCCTCGGCCAGTCCTTAGCAAAGCATTACTGATACAGTTCAAGATTTCCAGCATCTCCTTGTCTGCGTGTATTCTAATGCATTTATCTTACCCCTACAAATCATATTGGGTTAATTTGGGTTCTTTTGTTTATTTATTTATTATACTTTAAGTTCTGGGATACATGTGCAGAACATGCAGGTTTGTTACATAGGTATACATGTGCCATGATGGTTTACTTCACCCATCAACTGGTCACCTACATTAGGTATTTATCCTAATGCTATCCCTCCCCTACCCCCTAACCCCTGAAAGACCCTGGTGTGTGATGTTCCCCTCCCTGTGTCCATGTGTTCTCATTGTTCAACTTCCACTTTTGAGTGAGAGCATGTGGTGTTTGGTGTTCTGTTCTTATGTTAGTTTACTGAGAATGATGGTTTCCAGCTTCATCCATATCCCTGCAAAGGACATGAACTCATTCTTTTTTATGGCTGCATAATATTCCATGGTGTATATGTGCAACATTTTCTTTATCCAGTCTATCATTGATAGGCATTTGGGTTGGTTCCAAGTCTTTGCTATTGTGAACCGTGCCACAAAAAAGAAACGTGTGCATGTGTTTTTATAACAGAATAATTTATAATCCTTTGGGCATATACCCAGTAATGGGATTACTGGGTCAAATGGTATTTTTGGTTCTAGATCCTTGAGGAATCACAACACTGTCTTCTACAAATGGTTGAACTAATTTACACTCCACCAACCGTGTATAAATGTTCCTGTTTCTCCACATCCTCTCCTGCATCTGTTGTCTCCAGACTTTTTAGTGATCGCCATTCTAACTGGCATGAAGTGGTATCTCATTGTGGTTTTGATTTACATTTCTCTAATGACCAGTGATGATGAGCTTTTTTCATGTTTGTTAGCTGCATATATGTCTTATTTTGAGAAGTGTCTGTTCATATCTTTTGCCTATTTTTTGATGGGATTGTTCATTTTTCTCTTGAAAATTTGTTTAAGTACTTTGTAGATCCTGGATATTAACCCTTTGTCAGATGGATACACTGCAAAAATTTTCTCCCATTCTTAGGTTGCCTGTTCGCCTTGATGATAGTTTCTTTTGCAGTGCAGAAGCTCTTTAGTTTAATTAGGTCCAATTTGGATTGCTTTTTATATGGATTTATTGAGGCATAATCAACATAAAATAAACTGCATATATCTGGCATCTAAATGTTTGTGCATTTAGCGTCTTTGTATGCCTCAGTATCATCACTACTGTAGTGATGGTAAACACAGACATTCCCTGAAAAATTCTCTGTTTTGCTTTGAGGCACCTTCCCCCTCTTTCCCAGGCTCAAGAAGCTGCTAATATTATTCCTGCCACTCTAGATTAGTTTGCATTTTCTAGAATTTACTTACGTGAAATCATATAGAATGCAATCCTTACTCTGGCTTGTTGTATTAAACATAATTATTTTGAATTTTTTTTCATGTTACTGATGTGTTTAATGTGATAAAACAAATGTTGATCAACAGTTAAATGGGTAAATATTATAGTAAATCTTCACACTAGGAAGTCACACAGCTTTATACTGGTGTATAGATTTACCACAGTGTTTGCTAATTTACCTGTTGATTGACATTTGTTTTTATCACATTTTTGTCTATTGCACTATTATAAATAAAGTTACTCTGAATGTTGTGTACTAATTGTTGAATAGACATATGCTTTCATTTCTAGGGCTAGAATAGCTTAATTGTATGATAAGCTTATGTTTAAATTTTTAAAATTGCCGAAATCTTTCTCAAAGTGGTTACCATTTTATGTTCCCAGAACCAGTGCATGGGAGTTTGTTATTTCTCACCTCAACCAATATTTGGTATGATTAGCCTTTTTAATTGTAGACATTCTGATAGGTTTTTAGTAGTATCTTACTGTGTTTTTAATTTGCACTCCCTAATGACTAAAAATGTTGAGCATCTTTTCATGCTTATTTGCTGCTCAAATATTTTCTTTGATGAAATGGTTGTTTAAATCTTTTGCTTAGTATTTTTTCATTTGATTGTTTGCTTTCTTACTGAGTTTTTTATATATATCCTAGGTACAAGAACATGTCATATATCAAATATGTGATTTGCAAGATATTCTCTCAATATTTGGCTTTTAAAAAATCTTTTAATTGGAAGTATTTGAAAGTGCAGAAATTTTTTATTTTGATGAAATCACAATAAATGAAGTCTTTTATAGATTTCTGTATTATTATCTAAGAAATTTTTGTCTAGGCCAAGATTATAAAGATTTTCTCTTATGTTTTCTTCTCTAAGTGCTTTTTAAAATGTTCAATTTTAGGTAGTGGCGAGATCCAATTCAAGTTCATTTTTATATATGGTGCAAGAGATGCAAGATCTAGACCACAGTTCATATTTTTACAATGGATTGCCAATTTTTCCAGAACCATTTGTTTAAAAGACCATCCTTTATCAATTAAATTACCTTTAATAATGGTCAAAACTTCAATTGTCAATATATTTGTGAATTTATCCCATTTTGTTCCATTGATATATTTGTTTATCTTGATGTCAATTCCACATTGTCTTGATTTCTGTAGTTCTACAATAAGACTTGAAGTCAGGTAGTGTTAGTCTTTTAACTTTTTGCATTGTCACATGAATCTTAGAATTAGCATGTCAGTTTCTACCACCGTCTTCTGAGATTTTGACCAAAATTCATAGATTACTTTAGGGAGTAATGACATTTTAATAATGTTAGATCTTCCAATTTCAGAACAAATATTGCTGCATTTCCTTTAGGTCTTTCTTCTTTAATTTCACTCAGCAATGTTTTATACTTTTCAGTGTACAGTTCTCACAAACTGTAAAATTTATTTTTGTGTATTTTATATGTTTGATCTATTGCAAATGGTGTTTCTTAATTCTATTTTTAGATATTTTATATATTGACTTTGTAACCCAAATAATTTTTAAGATTACTTATTAGTTCTAATTGCATTTTCATAGATGCTATAGAAATTTCTGTGGAGTCAGTCACGTCATTTGAGAATAGAAATATTCTGATCTTTTTCTAATCCTATGCATTTTATTTTTCTTGACTTATTGCACCGGCTATCAGCTCCAGTATAAGGTTGAGTGGAAGTAGTAAGACTGAACATTCAGGCCTCCATCTCAGAGGGAAAGTAGGCAGTTCTTCATCATTAAATGTGATGTCAACTGTAGTTTTTCATAGAAGATCTTTATCAGGTTGAGAAAGTTCTCTATTATTCCTAATTTGCTATGGGATTTTATGAGATAAATTTTAGATTTTTGTCAGATGTTTTTATTTTGAGTCTAGTGAGAGTATTATGTTTCCATTTTTCACTGTCTTAACATGATAAATTATGTTTGATTTTCAAAGGTTATATCAAACTTGTATTCCTAGGATGAAACCCCATTCAGTCACGATGTATCATTATTTGACATATTGTTGAATTCTATTTACTAACATTTCTGTATTTTGGGGGATTTTTTTTTTTTCAGTTTTCTTAAAATATCTTTGTCTTGTTTTTGCATCAAAGTAATAATGGCTGAAAAAACGAAATTGAAGTATTGCCTTATCTTTATTTTTCTCAAGCATTTGTGTAAAATTGCTTTTGTTTCCTTCTTAAATGTTTGATAGACTTCATTAGTGAAAACATATGGGCCTGGAGTTCTCCTCATGTGAGGTTTTTTTTTTAAATACAAAATCAGTTTCTTCAATAGACATAAAACAGACTATTTTCTGTTTTCTCTGGCTTGAAATTTAGTAGGTCCTTTTTTTTTTTTTTGGCTTTCTAGGAATTTTGCTAAGTTGCCAAATTTACAGGTATACAATTGCCCAGAATATTCTCTTATCCTTCGGGTATCTCTACAATGTGTAGTTGTATCACTTCTCTTGTTTCTGACATTGGCAGTTGGTATCCTTTCTCTTTATTTTCTGATCAGTCTGACAAGACAGTATAATTTTTACTGATTTTCTTAAAGAACAAAGTTGTGGTTTCATGGTCTTTTTGCTATTGTTCTGTTTTCTAAACCAGTGATTTTTCACCTTGATCCTTGTTTCCTTTTTTCTTCTTGCTTTGCTTTTCATTTGTTCTTCAGTTTTTGTGAAGGTGGAATGTGAGGATGATTTGAAATTATTTTTCTGTTTATTCCCATAAATTTTTCTTTGTATACTGCTTTAGCTGCATCTTCTAAATTTTGGTATATCTTCATTTTCATTCACTTTTGAATTTTATTAAATTTCTATGTTTATTTCTTCTTTTACCCCAGGCTTATTTAGAAATGTATTCTTCATTTTTTTAACATTTCATAATATGCTTTCTTTTGGGTAATACCTAAAAGTAGAATGGCTAGACCACATGAAGTGTATGACTAGCCTTTCGTGAAAACGCAAAACTGTTTTTGAAGTGGTTATATCATTTTACATTCCTAATTAGCAGCACGATATGCTGGCCAAATCTCTAAACAGTTAGTCTTTTTATTTTTAACAATTCTAATAGGTGTGTAGTGATGTCTAAATGGTTGATGATGTTGCACATGCTTTCACTTATCTATTTGCTACTCATATTTCTTTTTGATGAAATATCTTGAAATCTTTTGTGTGAGTGTGTGTGTGTTTTTTTTTTTTTTGGTGTTTATATTTCTATTACAGTTTTAAAATTATACTAGTGGGTATCTACTCAAAGGAACAATCATTATATCAAAAAGATACCTGCCCTTTATGTTTATTGCAGCACTGTTCATAATAGCAAAGATATGGAATCAACGTAAGTGTTCATCAATGGATAACTGGATAAAGAAACTGGTATATATACACAATGAAATTATATTTAACCATAAAAAACATGGAACCATGTACTTTGCAGTTACATGAATGGAACTGGAGGCCATTATCTTAAGTGAAACAAGTCAGATAGAGAAAAGACAAATAGCGCATATTTTCACTTAAAAGTAGGCACTAAAGAGTGTGTACACATGGACATGAAGTATGGAATCATAGACAAGGGACTTGGCAGGGTAAGTGGGTGGGAGTAGGATGAATGATGATAAGTTACCTAATGAATACAATGTGTATTATTCAGTTATGTACATGCTGATGAATTATTTACAATGAATTTTTGTGTATTTATGTATTTATTATGTATTTACAATGTAATATGCAATTTGTCTCTCTTAATTTCCCCTAATTTATATTAAGCAAATGTTAGTGTATTCGTGATTTGAATTGGCCACTAAAGAGCAAATTGTTTAAGCATCCCAAGCCTATTTTCATTTAAAATATGTATTTTCCTTATTGGTTTGTTATGACAATTTAATGAGATAATGAATGTTAAGCACTTGCATTGTGACCAGCACACAGTAAGCTCTTATTGGGGGAAAATATTAAGTGATTTGATTATTTGTTGTTGTGTAAGTAATCCCATCAGAACTTAGAGCATTAAAACACCTATTATAGTTTGCACATGGTTTTGTGGGTCAGCGATTTAGGGTGATTAAGTGGTTCATCTTTAATCAACTGCAGCAATGGATAATGAAGGAAACACTTCCAAGTTAGCCTCATTCATTCTTATTTTCTGAAATAGTAGTTCTAACCTCTCGTTGTGTATTAATATTACAGATGCCTAGGCTCCACCCCCAAAGATTCTGATCTTTGATTAAGAGAAGTACTACACATTTATATTACTTATAAAGCTCTCTAGGCTATTTTAATATACAGCAGAACCAATTTACTGAGGGTTTACTTTTTTTCCTTTTAAAACAAATGTGTTCGTCTCTTTTATTATAGTTGCATACCATTGGAAAAAAAATAAATTTGTGACTCAATTAAAAAATATTTCTTGAGTGCCAGTGATGAAGAATGTGTAAAAAATAAGACAAAACTTACTTATGAAACACACGTAAAGATAACCACCTTAAATATTTTGGTGTATTACCTGCCAGTCTGCCTACTTTTATAACTTAGTGTTCTTTTGCTACAAGTGCTTTGTAATACACTTAACCATTTATTCTATACTTGTATTTAGGTACTAAATATAGCATGCTGATGAATGGTATTGAAAAGTCACCTGTTTGTGCTTCTTCAATTCGTTTTTGCTTTCACAAATGTTATTTCTTTGATCTGCTTGA
The DNA here is from genome assembly GCA_004027715.1 of Plecturocebus donacophilus. NCBI lineage: Eukaryota > Metazoa > Chordata > Mammalia > Primates > Pitheciidae > Plecturocebus > Plecturocebus donacophilus. The sequence goes on along the minus strand of PVKP010023105.1, from coordinate 12,846 downwards.
ATTGATGCTATGTTGATGCTATTTGAAAATGCAACTTTCACATCTTCATAATCATACCAATAAGCTCATGAAAAGACGCTCAATGTCACTAATTATTAGGGAAATGTCGGTCGAAACCACAGTGAAGTACCATATCCATTAGGATAACTATTATCAAAACAACAACAAAAAAGGAAGTAAAAAGTTCAACAGGGATGTAGAGAAATATCTTGTACTTTGCTGGTGCAACCACTGTAGAAAACATTATGGTGGTTCCTTACAACTGAAATATAGCTTATCACCCAGCAATTTTGCTTCTAGGCATATACCCCCAAAAACTGAAAGCAGGGACTTGAACAGATATCTGTACATCCCTGTTCATAGCAGTATAATTCACAGTAGCTAAATGTCCATCAATGAATAAGTGGATAAATAACATGTGGTACGTATGTATATATAATATAGAGGCATTTCATTGTCTTCACATCTCTTTGGCTTACTTTTAGCTGCTGTAGGCATTTTTCATCTTCTGCTGTTATTATTCACCCTTAAAAAGGAATAAAATTTTGATACATGCTATGACATGGAAGAACTTGGAAAATATTCGAAGTGAAATAAGCAGTCACAACAAACAATATTGTGTGATTCCACTTTTATGAGATACTCAGAGCAGTTCTATGAGATATTTTTATTAGATACTCAGAGTAGTTTTATGAGATACTCAGAGTAATTCCTAGAGATGGAAAATAGAGCAGCAGTTACCAGGGCCTGGAGGTGGGGGTAGGAATCAGGAAGTGCTTAATGGGTATGGAGTTTTAGTTTGGGAAAATAAAAGATTTCTGGAGAAACATGGTGGTATTGGTTGGACAACAATGTGAATATGCTTAATGTAGCTGTACTGCACAGCTAAAAATGACTATAAAGATTATATGTATATTTTACCATGTTAAAAAATTCTTCAGAACTACTACCTATATCTGTATTCAGTTACTGAACTCAACGTAGCCGGCCAACTCAGTTCTCCCTATTAAGGTCTGTCTGTCCTTCCCAGGACATACATTTACTTGAGACAGGGAAATAGGTGGATGGGATGTGTCTCACCCCTCTAGAACAAGAATCATCCCTTGCCTTCTTTTCTATGCTCTACCCTCAAGAGCCATCACGTGTCAAAGCTGAAACAGGACACTAGCCTTGAGGCAGGCTACTGAAAGCGATTGTGTTTTTTATAGAGAGAATCCCCATGGTTCTCTCCGACTGAGTGAGTGAGTGTGTTTCTGATACATCCGTTCCCAAAGAATAGGGAAAACAAACACAGTACAAACTTAATTTCTGCTAGCATACCTCATTACCTATACTGGTCTGTCCTCATGCTGCTAATAAAGACTTACCCAAGACTGGGTAATTTATACAGGAAAGAGGTTTAATTGACTTACTATTCCACGTGGCTGGGGAGGCCTTACAATTATGGCAGAGGCAAGGAGGAGCAAAGTCAGCTCTTACGTGGCCATAGGCAAGAGAGCTTGTGCAGGGGAACTCCCATTTACAAAGCCATCACTCATTGACTACTATGCGAACAGTATCGGGGAAAGTGCCCCTGTGATTCAGTTATATCCACCTGGCCCTGCCCTTGACACGAGAGGATTATTACAATTCAGGGTGAGATTTGGGTGGGGACACAGCCAAACCATATCATTATTTATCTATGAAATATGGAAGAACTAAAATCATATGGTTGAGGCTTTATTGGTAGAATAATATCCTTTAATGTTTGAATGAAATGGCATTATAAATTTACAGGATATATGTGAATAAGCCTACTCTCCCCATTGAGTAGATTCTCAAATATTCAGTTTTACTTGAATCTTAACTAACTCCACATTCAATTTTCCTCTTTTTTTGCTGTAATGAAATTTTGACCACCCCCATTAAAAATGATATGGATTATTTGAATTTCTATAATCCTTACTGTTTTTTATACTAATTCAGCTTTTACATAAAAGCACAGACAATATATGCCAACTTTTCATACAAATATCTCATTTCATGAACTATACTGAGATCCTTTTAAAGAAAGGAATGAGGTCATGTCCATGGTTTTATTTTTCTCTTTTGCACTCCCTGTTGTAACTTTTTAAATGTCCCAGAGTTCGTGCTTAATAGTGCACATATGTTTAGGGGAAATTATGACTTCAAGTCTAATTAGAATAAAACAAAAGGAAAAGGCCCCAATTTCTAGAGCCAATAAGTATAGAACAATGGATATGTATTGAATCCTTTTGATTTATTTAAAAATTTGGCTGTTTGTCGATGGAGTGTGTACATGAAATAAAGAACAGTGTTAACAATGATAAACTTAGTTTATAAAAGGCCATACATTATGGATTTCTCTATTATAGACTGTGAATCTCACCTATGCTTAAAGTGCTCTTATTTCTGAGAAGATGTCATTTTTACCAGCATGTTCAGTTTAGAGAGGTATTCAGCTGAAGCAGTGAGCAGGGGCAGAGCCAGCTTCATATGCCTGGTTTTGGCTCAGTCAACCCTGTTGGCCAGTGACATGAGGTATCATGACTGGGACTCCATCACATCTGGCTGTGGAATTTAACTTAAAAACCTAGTAATCTAACAAAAATTCTCATGGAGTTTTGCTTCCCTATTTTTCGTTGTGCTATACATCCTGTATGCCTCGTCCCACATATTTTTCCTAGCGGCCACTCCTCTCAGCTTCCCCAGCTCCTATCCCCTTTGCAGAATCGTCCAGCCTTGAAATGTTTCTATCACCAGGACATCATAGAACCTGATCCATGCCCTTCCAGGGCCGTCTCAAGCATTAGCCCTTTCTCTGCTGTCTGGTGAGCCCCTTTTGTTAGCTGCCTGATGGCCAGATTTACTGCTGCATCCTTTCTAGCTCTGAAGACCTTACAACATCCAAAATGAAATAGATTGAGTAGATGCCAAGTCAGATTCTGAGGAATTATTTAAAAGTAAGATGCTTTCATGGTCTTGTGACATTTCTAAGTATATAGATTTGGACTAAATGATCTTTTTCTGGCTGTATAATTTTAAGAAATGAATGTATAGAGTGGAAAATGACAGTTGGCATCTGCGGTTTTATCCTGCCCCTTCTATTTTTAAGCCATTTCCCAAAAAGACTTATGTCTTCTAATTCTGTAGAAGTCAGATATCAAAATACATTGGCTCCCTTTTTTGTGGGTAGTGCATTCCCATGGAAAAGCAAACCTGACATTAACATCTCCTTGTTAATTAATCATTGCTATGTTGAAGGCTGCTAAATAGAGTTGCTAGATAAAACACAAGACAACCAGTTACATTTGAATTGCAGATGAACAACAAATTTGAAATGCAAATTTCACTGAATGCTTTGTATCCCTACTTGCCAGCTCTGGCAACCCTGCTCTTGAGGCAGTTGGTCACAGGTTATTGATGCTTTCCTACAGGCTGTATTACAATAACTTTAACTCATTAAACCTTCTGAATCATCAGCTCTGTTCCCTGAATTAACTGAATAAAATATTTCCATTGCCTCATTAGGTGTTTCCTTGCTCAATTAAGCCACTTCAATAACTAGTTTCTTATATTGAAAAATTGTAATGCAGTTGGATCAATTACCACTTGTAGCACTAGGAAGTCAGTCGTTAGAGTTCATGGCTATAAGATGCAAACTGTAACAACAGAGAACAATTACACAGACTTGATTTGTTTGTTCTCAAGGAAGAAGAGGCATACAAGGAAGGAATATTCTTTCTAGACAGATATAAAATTTTAACTTTTAAAGTCTGCACAAACATTTAAAAAGTATTATTGGATTCTGTTGATAAACCACCAAAATACCAATTTTGAAATATTACCGCATTAAACCCTGGTGATCTACTGTGAAGACAGCACAAAGATCATTTCAAAAAACCAAGTATATAAAATAGGATGCTGAGGACCTGCCTTGGCAGTAGTTCATGTGAAGAGTGTCCAGATTTTACTTGATCCCATGTTCAGTATAAGACAACAGTGTGGCAAGAGTATAAAAATGTGCCTGTAACTTTCCCTGCATTAAATTATTGTCAGAGGAGGTGTAGTCTGGAATAGTGGAAAGCTCTAAATTAATATTTTTTGAAGGACGGAAAGGAAGGAAGGAATTGTTCTTTGGGTTTGTAGTGAAGATCTAAAATTCAATGTCAGTTCTGGGCATAACTTTACTTACTAGGGGTGTTGACAGACTAGAGTGACCACCAGTGGACAGTTAGGAGAGTAAGTTGCTCGAGATGCTGCTTCCGTGAGAGAACCTAGGGAGAATTTCTGGGAATGAGTCTTCATGGGGACATGCTCCACCTTCTTTAGCTACTTAGGGACTTGCATGTGGAAATGTTAATGCATCTGTTTAAATTACTCTAGAGGGCAAAATTAGATCAATGGGCAAAAGTCACAATGAAGAATATCAAAAAGATAAACAGTGTGGTCATTAACCAAGTATTAGTCACATTTATACCTCTGGATAATTGTAATATTGTTGATGTGTTTTACTGCACCAACTGGCCTCTATGTTGTCCAACCCATATGGAGGTGTGGTGAAAAAGGCTGATGTTTAGAATCCTATTTCTATCACTTACTAGCTATGTGACTAGCTAATGTAAGGCATTCTCTAAGCTTCCCTTTACTCAACCCAGAACATGGGAGTAATAGTCTCTGTCTGGCAGCAGTCTTGGGGAGACCAAATTAATTTTGCATGAGAACTCTGTGTTGTGTAGTAGACACACCTCAGAAAGCAAGCTCTACTTGGAAACTTTCTCTGTGTCCTAACTTGGGTGATGGTGATATGACTGTTTGCTTCCTGATGATTCATTGAGTTGTTTTGTGTACTTTTCTATATGCCAGTTGTGCCTAAAAAGGAAAATGACTTTTAAAAATTTAAAAAGTTTAAAACCAGAAAATGTTATGTGCAATAGTATTTACACAGCAGTAAGATTTCTTTGCTAAAAATTTAATTTTACATACCCATGTTCGAAGCAGCATTATTGATAATGGCCAAAAGGTGGAAGCAACCCAGGTAATCATTGATTGTGAATAGATAAACAAAATCCAATATAGTGGCTGGGCGTGGTGGCCCACACGTATAATCCCAGCACTTTGGGAGGCTGATGAGGGTGGATTATCTAAAGTCAGGGGTTCAAGAGCAGCCTGGCCAACATGGTGAAACCCATCTCTACTAAAAATACAAAAATTAGCCGAGCATGGTGGTACATGACTGTAATCCCAGCTACTTGGGAGGCTGAGGCAGGAGAATCACTTGAACCTGGGAGGTGGAGGTTGCAGTGAGCTGAGATTGTGCCATTGCATTGCAGCCTGGGCAATAAGAGCAAAACTACATCTCAAAAAAAAGTGATACAGTATATACATGCAACATGCAATAGAATATTATTCAGCCCTTGAAAAGGCATGAAATTCTGACATATGCTACAACATAGAAAGACCTTGAGACATGAGGCTAAGTGAAATAAGCCAGTTACAAAACTACAAATGCTATATGAACCCACTTATATGAGTACCTAGAGTGGTCAGATTCATAGAGACTAGAAGGTAAAATGGTGATTGCTAGGGACTGGGGTAAGGGAGAAATTGGGAGTTATTGTGTAATGGTTTATTGGGTATAGAGTTTGAATTTTCCATGATGAAAAAGCTCTGGAGATTAGCTGCACAACTGTAGTCCTAGCACTACTGAACTATACACTAAGAGATGGCTAAGTTGGCAAATTGTATGAAATGTGTATTTTACCACAATTTAAAAAATTATTTTACTTTTTACAACAGAAAAATGTTATTTTCATTTAATTGCATTAATAATTCTTTCTTTGGCCTGCCAGCATAGGTCAATCAAGATTATTTTTAAAGTATATATGTGATATCATCTAGATTAAAGAAAATCCTTCAAATTATAATTTCTTCTGGCATCTAATGTATCATTAATTTTAAAGATAATATATATGCTACAATATTTAAAGGTATTTTCACTAGATTTTCTTAACATGAATGTTCTAGACTACAAGAGTTCTAGAGATGTACTTCAAGGAAGTCCTTGAATCTTGTGAAATTTTATGCAAAATGCTGTGGCATGTGTGAGTGCATAGCTTTTGTGGGAGCTAATCCATAGCTTTTATCTTCTCCTCAAAGTCTCTGTGATCTCTACAAGATCAGGATGAAGAACCACTTATGTAAATGAACTTCCACAGAAGCCTCTGAGATAGTTGTATCCATGTCTGAGTATGTTATTCCCTGTCATCCCCTATATCTCTCCCAAGGAGTAATTAATAATGGAATGCTATTCACTTGGCAGACACAGGTGTTGTATCGCCAGGGTCAGGCCTGTGCTCAGGACCATTAAACATCTTCGTCAGTGACTGGGATGATGGAAGAGACTACATGCTCACCTTGCATGAGGATGTGGTAAAGTCAGATGGGGCAGCAGAACCGAGTGGGATAGGAATGGGATTCCAAATGCACTTGACAGGTTGGAGAAATGAACAGAAGCCAGTTACAGCAAGATCAGCAAGGACAAGCGGAGAATAGTAAAAACTAGGAAGGGATTCTAGGCCAGCAAGTCTCATGGAAAGAACTGGTCAAGGAAAAGCCAAATGACAATCTGAAGGCCATAAAATGAAACAGTGGTAGAAGGATGGGATAAAGATTAAACTCCTAGGGTGAAAGTTGCTCTGGCAGAAGAGCAATACTAAGAGAAAAGACCCATTTTTTTTCCTGGAGATTTTCTTGAATAATTGACATCTCCTCTGTTTCCTTGAATGACAGTGAGTTCCAAGCATTTATTTACATGCCTTATTCTGTTTTTGAAGCAAGATTTTTGTATTCAAACACACACATATATGCACAGTGTATAAGTGTGTACGTGTATCATGCATGTGTGTGTGATCAAGCATCTTGGTTAAGTGCTTTGTTGTCTGGGTGTCTGCATCTATTATTATATTTTAAGTTCTGGGGTACATGTACAGAACATGCAGGTTTGTTACATAGGTATACACGTGCCATGGTAGTTTGCTACATCCATCACCCCGTCATCTACATTAGGGTTTCTCCTAATGCTCTCCTTCCCCAATCCCCCACCCCCTGCTATCCCTCCCCTAGACCCCCATCCCCCAACAGGCCCCAGTGTGTGATGTTCCCCTCCCTGTGTCCACATGTTCCCATTGTTCAACACCCACTTATGAGTGAGAACATGCAGTGTTTGGTTTTCTGATCTTGTGTCAGTTTGCTGAGAATGGTGGTTTCCAGCTTTATCCATGTCCCTGCAAAGAACATGAACTCATCCTTTTTTATTGTTGCATAGTATTCCATGGTGTATATGTGCCACATTTTCTTTATCCAGTCTATCTTTGATGGGCATTTAGGTTGGTTCCAAGTCTTTGTTTATACAGATGAAGTTAAAACTGCTTACTGGAGCCTCAGCAATGGCAGATGTCCCTACCCTCACCTAGCTCCAATGTCCCAGGTTGAGCTCAGACTACTGTGCTGCCTGCAAGACTTTTAAGCCAGTGGATCTTAGCTTGCTGGTCTTCGTCGGGATGGGACCCACCAAGCCTCATGACCTGGCTCCCTGGTTTCAGCCCCCTTTTTCAGGGGAATGAGTGATTCTGTTTTGCTGGCATTCCAGGCACCACTGGGACATGAGAAAAAAAAAAGCTGCTGTGGTTAAAATGGCCGCCCAGATTTGTGCTGGAACCTGGGGCAGTGGTGTTGTAGGCACCAAAGGAAATCTCCTGGTCTGCAGGTTGTGAAGACCAGGGGAAAAGCGCAGTATCCGAGCCAGAGTGCCAGAGTGTCGGCAAACTTTCCTATTCCTAATGGCTTCCCTTGGCTAGGAGAGGGAGTTCTCCAGCCCCACCCTGCTTCAGCTTGCTTGGGCTGCACCCACTGTCTAACCAGTCCCAGTGAGATGAACCTGGTATCTTGGTTGGAAATGCAGAGAGCACTCGCCTTCTGCATGGCTCTCATGGGAACTGCCTTCCAGAGCTGTTCCTATTCGGCCATCTTAGCTGAAGTTGGGTATCTGAATCTTTAAAGAGGTAATTGTGGGGGATATTGGAGATTTCTTCAAGAGAGAAAAACAGACAGTGAAAAGAAAAAGAATATTGGAGTGTAAGGAATAATTGTCTCAAAGAACAGAAAATACATGGAGAGAGATGTGCTGAACAGCATGGCAAATGGCTATGCTCTGTGACCAGGCAGAAGAGAAGAGACCCTACTTTGGGAAGGCTTTCTCATCCTAAGCACTGGGCAGTTTTAAGAATATGACATATAATAAGTATTTATGGCCTGGCCAACATGGTGAAACCCATTCTCTACCAAAAATACAAAATTAGCCAGGCATGGTGGTGCACGCCTGTAATCCCACTTACTCAGGGGACTGAGGCAGGAGAAATCACTTGAACCCGGGAGGTGGAGGTTGCAGTGAGCCAAGATTGTGCCACTGCACTCCTGCCTGGGCAAAAGAGTGAGACTCCATCTCAATGTATATAAAAATATGTACAAGTTGAGATTATGCATCATTAGAGTCACTTTTATTTTCACCTGTATAGTAGATTTTACAAGGGAGGATAACTTAGCTATATTTCTAATTTTCAGAGACTGCTCATGCTTTGATTAGATCCAGATCAGTGAAGTCACTGTCAGGTGATTATGATGAGTTGCCAGGTACAAACCATCTCCCAGGAAGCATCTTGCACAACTTTCAGTAAACACAGTTTTTCTTTGCTACAACCAACATTTTAACAAATCTATTTTTATTCAAGTGTTTTAAATCTCAAAGTTAAAAATCAGCAATCTTTCAAATCAATATAACAAAACTTCATCTGGGGAAGTTAGTTGCCCTTTTTAGCAGAGACTTAAATGAAACTTGCTTTTTTCTGTAGGACTCTGAATCTGGTTTTATTTTCAATTTACTAGCTGGTACTAAATACCCATTAGCTTCTTTCTGTTAGTGGGTAGAAGGAGTCTTTTTCTTCTCCTAGTCCTTGGTAAAGAGTCTCTTATTTTTTCAGTCTTTATTTTAATCTGGAACTTTAAGCTTACCATCTATGATCTTATTTTTTCTTTCCAGCCAGGGCTTTTTTGGAAAAAAATCATCTTTACGATTTTCTGTGTTCACTATTTCAATTACCAAGTAAAAGGAACCCTATGATCATCAGAGAAGCTTCCTTATTCAATGACTGTAAATTTTCACTTAAATGCTGAAAAGATGGTATACTTAATGTTATTAATAATTATGTAATAATATATGGACACTAACAAAATACTTGCTGTGGTTGTTTCAAATTTCATTTACCCCTAAAGGTATGTTAGTTGTTTTGGATTCACTGGTTTTTTTAAAATTATTTGTAAAACCTTCATGTATTCAGTACTGTAAAGTCTCCCGTTGCTGCTTTAAAAATTACCATGAACGTGGGAACTTAAACAATAGGGATTTATTCGTTATCAGTTCTGGAGGTCAGAACACCCCATGCAGAAAACAAGGTGTCGGCAGGGCGTTTGCTCCTGCAGGCTCCAGGAACCCATTTTCTTGGCATCACCAGCTTCTGCTGGCCGTCTGCTCTCCTCAGTTCCTGACCATGCATACTGCATCGTCTGCTTCCATCATCAAGGTACCTGCTAGGACATCTGCCCTGTGGCAGTGGTGGGAAACTGGCTTGGGAGAGGCAGGCTGGGCATCCAGGGAGGAAGCTATTATGGTATTACAGATATGGAGAGGCCACTCGGCTGGACATGAGACAGTAGAGCAGACAGCTGCAGTTTTGGTTGATGTGTAAGATGAGGGAAGTATCCTAAGTTGGTGGCAAAATTTAAGATGGTTTGGTGGTGCTTTAGCTCTTACATCCCAATAATCTCTCTTTGTCTTCCCTCGCATATTCTCATCATACAGGCTAGATAAAGAAAATGTGCTACCTATACACCATCAAAAACTATGCAGCCATATGAGATCATATCCTTGGCAGGGACATGGATGGAGATGGAGGCCATTATCCTTAGGAAACTAATTCAGGAAGGCAGAACCAAACATGGCATGTTCTTACGTATAAGTGGGAGCTCAATGATGAGAACATATGGATACATGCAGGGAACAACACACTGGGGCCTACTGGAAGGCAGAGGGTGGGAGGAGGGAGAATATCAAAAAAATAACTAACAGATACTAGGCTTAATACCTGGGTGATGAAATAATCTCTACAGCAAACCTCCATGACACACATTTACTTATATGACTAACCTGCACATCCTGGACATGTATCTTTGAACTTAAAAGTTAAAGGAAATCTAATCTAACAATTACAATGCGATAATATTAAAAATAATTTCAACAGTACAACTTTTCCAAACAGATCAAGGATATTTTCTCAAGCTCAGGCATAGTGTAAGTAGAAACATTTTTGCTGATCTGCAGTGCACAGCTGAAATCAGCTCCATGTGCTTATTTGGCAAAACAGCTGAGATAAAGATCCCTTCACCACATCCAGGGACAAAGCTGATCCTAACCCACTGTATGTCAGATTCAGGAGTGTCTTCTGGCTAGAGCTGTGATTTGCTGGCCCATGCCTGTAATCACAGCATTTTGCAGAGGGGCTGGGGCACACGGATCACTTGAGGTCAGGATTTCGAGAACAGCCTGGCCAACATGGTGAAACCCCATCTCTACTAAAAATACAAAAACTAGGTGGCCATGGTGGCAGGCACCTGTGATCCCAGCTACTGGGGAGGCTGAGGAAGGAGAATCGCTTGAACCTGGGAGTCGGAAGTTGCAGTGAGCCAAGATCAGGCCACTGCACTACAGCCTGGGTGACAGAGTGAGACTATGTTGTTGTGATTTGTCGTTGTGAGACTCTGAGTTGTGATTTGCTACAATCTCTGAGAAAAGGGGGTATCACTGTTACCTGTGTTTTAAGGTCAGTCATGCCTTTGAGGGCAGCAGCTGACCTCTGAAGCCAGTCTCTGAGACATGTGATGTAGTGAGTGATCTTTCAAGATTTCTGACTAAATTGCATCATTTGTTCTGATTTTTTTCATGTTTATTTCCTTGACTTCAATAAATTTAAATCAGAGTATTTGCATTAAAATGTAGTTCGATGCAAGGAAAAAACCCAGAATATTATCGTATGACTGAGTAAATCTCCAAGTTCATTAGGACCCACGGTTTGTCTCATGCACAAAAGTAAAAAAGGTCACAGAGGATGGGCTGCGCACCAGAAAATATAATTTGATAAAGGTCCACTAGAAGATTCACTTGTCTTTCATGGGGTTTGGCTGTTTAGGGTCAGTATTTTCTTCTAAAGGAAGCTATTTTTATTGCTACTCTTACAACAGATGGGTACTCTAGTATTTTATAAAAGATGACAGGAAAATTACATTACCACAAATGGCAGAAGTTGGGAGGGATGCAATAGGATAGTTTACTGGGAGAAAATAGACTAATATTAAAATAGAAAGAACAGAAGCAGAAAGAATGAATTTGCCTGCATCAATATATTCTTTCATGACCTCATCATGCCGGAGATACCGATCAATTTCACTACAAGCAATAAATATTAAAATGAAAATTTTGAGTGTCTTATCTAAAGCTTCCTGACATCAATTGTTTTCCCAATTTTTTCCTTGCAAGCATTGAAAACCTCTTCATCAATCTTTTATTCCAACCAATTTTGTTCCAGTGTCTCTTCCCATAAAAAGTTTTTTTTCCCTTCTATTTTTGACTTTTCTTTCTTAGCAGAGATGCATGAATATTATTTTACATGCCATTGTGGCTGCATCTCTATCCATCTGGAAATAAAAAGTGGATTTGAAGAATGTTTCCTGACCCTGCAGGACTACAACCAACCGAGTCATGTGTAATGATTCCACGGTTCCTGGTAGCAGTGAGCCAGGAGAAGGCCATGTGCCTGTCACCACACGTGCGTTTACATCCTTTCTTACTAGACAGGATTCAGCCTAGGCCAGGCATTGCCAGGAGAGGGGAGTTTGCAAAGAGCCTTTCATCCTGAAATGTCATCCCCACACAATGCCCAACTTGACAAATATTTCAAAACGTCTTAAAAGCAAATGTTAGGGTCATTATTTCTTGTCTGTATAACCCTCTTGATGTCACAATGTATTAACAATAACCATTTTTTATATATCTTAAAAGCTGAAGGCAACAAGGTTTTCATTTTCATAATCATCCTCTTATGACTAGTGGAGACATGTTTGGGAGCATGGATGTTGTTGACATCTGCGTTTATATGAAAATTATTTAATTTTTTTTTAGTGTTTGCAGTGCCTTCTAGATATTTTTGTTAAGGTCATGTCCCCATCATTTAGGATACATCTCCATTATAGTAGGATGCGATAAAGCATCATTAGCCATGACATGTCAGCAAACTTTTTTTTCCCCTTATGTCTTCTATAGTCAAAGTTGTAGTATTTTCCTTCCAAATTCAGTTCAGTTCTTCCTTCAGTGTCATATTCTACTTCCAGTTTCATTTTTCCCAAATATACACATCTGGTTTGTAATACATAATGAATTGTGTACATGATACATAATTTGGTGCTTAGGTATATCTAAGGGAGAGAGAATGGGATTCTTGTTTTATTGCCCAGACTAGAATACAGTCTAAAAATAGGTATTAAAAACCTCTTTTATGCCAATAATTGTGCTTAACAATGGAGACAGGAAGGAATAGGGGATGAAAATAACAAATAAGCAGACAACCAATATTTTATTTAAACCTGTGAAATGCTGTGCAATTGCTCAGGAGTGATTTACTTCCAATTATGTGGTCACTTTTAAAATAGGTATAATGTGATACTGAGAAAAATGTATGT
>PVKP010023104.1:0-36722 GCA_004027715.1 Plecturocebus donacophilus | reverse complement strand
TCCCCCGTGCAGCACTACAACGTGCACAGCCTGTACGGGTGGTCCCAGACCAGACCCACATACGAGTGAGTCTCTGTCTCCCTTCTCCAGCTGTCACAACCTGTAGGCATTGCCAGGGACTGATGTAGCTACCCTTTTTCTTTCATTCCCACTCTAAGGGTTAAGAAGAGTCTCATGATGACTGTGTCATCATTCTTATGATTAAACAAATGCTCATTGACACAGAGCCAGGCCCTGTGATTACAAGTAGTAGGACAGGTTTAAATAAAGCATGGTCCGACCAGTGAGAAATGAATGATCCTAGTGGGAAAGACACATGGAGACACTGTCACGATCGCACAGGGCAGCTGGTGCTAAAATACCTTTAGTTACAGGAGGCAAAGGGAACACAGAGAACTGGGTATCTCTCCCTTTTATTTCAAAAGTGAATCATCTTTTGAGATACTTGCTTTTTGGCCATTCTTGGTGGACGGTAACTGGTATTGTTCTGAATTAGCACAGTCCTGCTTTGCAAGCTCAATGTATATTATGAATTCTTCTTAGAACAATCTTATAATCTTCACTGTGTTCCTCTTCAAATATAGAAAACTAAGTATTAAGCAAACTAACAGCAAGATTTAGTAATTACTTACTATTTTTGGGAATGCCAGTGAGTACACTACTGTGAAGTTCTTTGGAAAGCACTGTGAGAACACATGAATCATTATCTCCACTATCTGGGATCAGTGGATCCCCATTACAGCTCAGATTCCCATGTTCCCTCCAATCACACAGCAAACACTCACCAGGCTCAAGGGCTCTGGGAGGAGAAGCACTATGTCCTGTGCTCCCTGCCCATGCCCTCAATTTGCCTCCTGTTTCCCTCCAACCAGAGCCATGCAGGAAGTGACAGGACACCGAGGGGTGGTCATCACCCGCTCCACATTTCCCTCTTCTGGCCGCTGGGCAGGACATTGGCTGGGAGACAACACGGCTGCGTGGGATCAGCTGAAGAAATCTATCATTGGTGCGTGGATTCCTACCCAGGGCCTGTGCTGGCAGGTCAGGGAATTGGGATCCTTGGTCAAGAAGTGAGGAGACAGGTGATGAGAGCCTGGTCTGACACAGCTGTGGTTCTCATTGCAGGCATGATGGAGTTCAGCCTCTTTGGCATATCCTATGTGAGTATCCTTGGAATCCTCGTAAGCACCAAGAAGATTGGGACATCCTCCAGAAGTCATTAGCAGGCTCATTTTATTTCCTCTTGTTACAGACAGGAGCAGACATCTGTGGGTTCTTTGAAGACGCTGAATATGAGATGTGTGTTCGCTGGATGCAGCTGGGGGCCTTTTACCCTTTCTCAAGAAACCACAACACCATTGGGACCAGGGTAGGACAGTGGCTCCTCCTCCAGTGTTTCACTTGAAGCAAACCTCCATTTCTTAGCCAAAATTAGTGCAGTCTATATTGATTGGGATATCTTTGAAAAAAAATTTTTCTTTTGAGAAAGGGGTCACTCTGTGGGCCAGGCTGGAGTGCAGTGGCACAATTATGGCTCACTGCAGCCTTGACCTCCAGGACTCAAATGATTCTCCCACATCAGCCACCCACATAGCTGCAGCTTCAGACACATACCAATATGCCCAGCTAATTTTTGAACTTTTTGTAAACACAGGGCCTTGGCATGCTGCCCAGGTTGGTCTCGAAGTTCTTGGCTAAGTGATCTGCTCATCTCAGCCTCCCAAAGTGCTGAGATTACAGGCGTGAGCCACTGCACCTGGCCCTTAAAAATTGTTAAGCTCTGGTGTCTCCGTGAATATTTCTCAGTGTTCTTTAGATGATGATGATGATGATGATGATGATGATTTTTCTTTATTTAGGCAGAATGGCAGCATATGTACCAAAAAGAATGTCTTACAGTGACATTTTATCAGCTGTCCTAGCAGAACTTCAGTGACTTTTTCTAGTCTATTCAGAATATTCTCTGGGCCTCATCGATAGTTGTATTTTGTTTAGCTGTGAGTGATCTTGATTTGGAATATGCTTTCAGTGACCTTCTTAAGTTTTCTAGGTATTCCTTGGTGAGCTCCTAACATTGTTCTTTTTCTCCTTTAGAGACAAGACCCTGTATCCTGGGATGCTGCTTTTGTGAATATTTCCAGAAATGTCCTGCAGACCAGATACACCCTGTTGCCGTATCTCTATACCTTGATGCATAAGGCCCACACACAGGGTGTCACTGTTGTTCGGCCTTTGCTCCATGAGTGAGTGTCTAGCAGGGATCCCCATGACAAATGGATAACTTACTGTATTCTGTATGGCAGCAGTTGAGAGACACAATTCTTCCAAATTAAAGACATGACTACCTTTGACATGAGCCCTTCAGGCTCAGACCATACTTTGTGACTCTTGAGCACAGTGTGATCCATGCCATAGGTCATTAATAAAAGGCTGTTTACTGTATGCAGAAATTGAAATGATGTAGTACACCATAGAATAATCTCTTTCTAATTTGGCCGTGCCAAGGCATATCTATGTTTTTTAGCAGTTTAGTTATATGGACCCCAGTCATAAAAGAATGATTTCAGGAAGAGATTTGAGGGACAAGGGCCATTCTTGTATTTAAAATGTTTCATCATTTCTAGATTCATCCATGTCTCTACAAAGGCCATGATTTCATTGTTTTTTATGGCTGCAAAGTATTCCATGTTATATATGTGCCACATTTTCTTTTTCCAGTCTATCATTGATGGGCATTTGGGTTGGTTCCCGGTCTTTGGTATTGTAAACAGCACTGCAACAAACATACATCTGCATGTGTCTTTATAATAGAATGATTTATAATCCTTTGGGTATATACCCAGTAATGGGATTGCTGGGTCAAATGGAATTTCTATTTCTAGATCCTTGAGGAATTGCCACACTGTCTTCCACAGTGGTTGAACTAATTTGCATTCCCACCAACAGTGTAAAAGTGTTCCTATTTCTCCACATCCTCTTCAGCATCTGTTGTCTCCAGAGTTTTTAATCATTGCCATTCTAACTGGTGGGAGATGATATCTCAGTGTGGTTTTGATTTGCATTTCTCTAAGGACCAGTGATGAGGACCATTTTTTCATGTGTTTGTTGGCTGCATAAATGTCTTCTTTTGAAAAGTGTCTGTTCATATCGTTTGCCCACTTTTGAATGGTTTGTTTGTTTTTTTCTTGTAAATCTGTTTTAGTTCTTCGTAGATTCTGGATATTAGCCCTTTGTCAGATGGGTAGATTGCAAAAATTTTTTTCCATTCTGTTGGGAATAACAGTCTAATGATTGTTTCTTTTGCTGTGCAGAAGCTCTTAAGTTTAATTAGATTGCATTTGTCTATTTTGGCTTTTGTTGCCATTGCTTTTGGTGTTTTAGTCATGAAGTTCTTGCCTGTGCCAATGTCCTGAATGGTGTTGCCTAAGATTTCTTCTAAAGTTTTTATGGTATTAATTCTTAGGTTTAAATCTTTAATCCATCTGGAGTTAATTTTTATCTAAGGTGTAAGGAAGGGGTCCAGTTTCAGCTTCTTGCATATGGCTAGCTAGTTTTCCCAACACTCTTTATTAAACAGGGAATCCTTTCCCCATTGCTTGTTTTTGTCCATTTTGTCAACGATCAGATGGTTCTAGATGTGTGGCATTGCTTTGTAGCCCTCTGGTCCATTCCATTGGTCTAGATCTCTGTATTGGTACCAGTGACATGCTGTTTTTATTACCTTAGCCTTGTAGTATAGTTTGAAGTCAGGTAGCATGATGTCTCCAGCTTTGTTCTTTTTGCTTAGGATTCTCTTGCCTATGTGGGCTCTCTTTTGGTTCCATATGAAGTTTAGAGTGGTTTTTTCCAGTTCTGTGAAGAAGGTCAATGTTAGCTTGATGGGGATGGCATTGAATCTATAAATTACTTTGGGCAATATGGTCATTTTCACAATATTGATTCTTCCTAACCATGAGCATGGAATGTTTTTCCATCTGTTTGTGTCCTCTTTTATTTCCTTGAGCAGAAATTTGTAGTTCTCCTTTCTTTTCATCCTTTGTTAGTTGTATTCCTAGGTATTTAATTCTCTTTGTAGCAGTTGTAAATGGGAGTTTGCTCATGATTTGGCTGTTTGTCTGTTGTTGGTGTCTAGGAATGCTTGTGACTTCTGCACATTGATTTTGTATTCTGAGACTTTGCTGAAGTTGCTTATCAGCTTAAGGAGGTTTTGGTCTGAGATGATGGCATAGTCTAAATATATGGTCATGTTATCTGCAAATAGGAACAGTTTGACTTCTTCTTTTCCTAATTGACTGCTCTTTATTTCTTTTTCTTGCCTAATTACTCTGGCTCTGACACAAGACCAGAAAACCAAACACTGCATGTTTTCACTCATAGGCAGGTGATGAACAATGAGAACACTTGGGCACAGGGAAGGGCATAAGACTCACTGGGGTAGGTGAGGGGGTGGAGGGGAGGGTAGGGGAGGGACAGAGGAGGGCGGGGAGGTTGGGGAGGGATAACACCGGGAGAAATGCCTGATGTAGGCGATGGTGGGGGTGGAGACAGCAAACCACCATGGCATGTATGTACCTATGCAACAATCCTGCAGGATGCAGGATGTGAACATGTACCCCAGAGCCCAAAGTAAAAAAAAAAAAAATGTGCCATGGTTAAGAAATGTGGTAAGTGCTTGACAGGACAGAACACACCTACCTCCAAGCATTTCATAAGTTTGAGGCACATCACGTGGGGAAAGCAGAGGCTGGATGCTCTGGATCAAGCCAGGCTTAGGAAAAGGCAAGGATGGCTCAGGGGCAGCTGGATTTCCAACTTGGATCTGAAGCTGAGGAGCCTCTTCGGGGTCTTGGGCTGGATCTCTGTTGAGCTCTGATTGTGGCACCTTCATTTCCCTTTCCAGGTTTGTGTCAGACCAGGTGACATGGGACATAGACAATCAGTTCCTTCTGGGCCCAGCCTTCCTGGTCAGCCCTGTCCTGGAGCTCGTGAGTATGGAGGCCTCCGATGGGGGGAGGATCCCAGCTGTGAGGCTCGGGGAAAAGAATCAGGAGAAGAGGCCTGAGCTGTGGGGTCCTACACATGGTTTCTTATTCTACTTCTGTCTCTTCCTCTCTTTCTGAGCTGAAGTTCATCACTTAGATGTTCTGGGCCTCAGCTACTTCATCTTTAAAATCAGCCTAACAGTTCTGGTTCATAGGATGATGAGGAAGAAAACACCTCATGGTATATTCTATGACACAGTCGTTTCTTTGTTAACTAAGGAACAGAAGGTAAGATGGGAGCAGTGGTGTAAAGAATCATAACAATCCTCTAGCACTATTAAAACTCTTCAGAAGGATTACTTGGCAATGTGTATACTCATATTGCTGCTGTCTAACCCGTCCCTTCCTCCTGCAGGGGCTCCTCACAGCAGTAAAAGCCATTTCTTTACTTCTGCTGTTGATTAGACCTCCGAATATCAGTGGATTAGTCTTAAAATATCAGTTAATTGCAACTTCACAACATCTTATTTT
The DNA here is from genome assembly GCA_004027715.1 of Plecturocebus donacophilus. Taxonomy (NCBI): domain Eukaryota; kingdom Metazoa; phylum Chordata; class Mammalia; order Primates; family Pitheciidae; genus Plecturocebus; species Plecturocebus donacophilus. The sequence goes on along the minus strand of PVKP010023104.1, from coordinate 31,209 downwards.
ACCCACAAAATTTTTTTCTGCTCCACACACAACCTCAGTTGTTTGTGTCTTTAAGGGTGTATTGGTTAAGTCAATGTCTATAAGCAAACAGTAAATTTTTTTCCCGAAGTCCTGGGTACCAAAGTGCTTTATGGTAGTTTTGGGTAGACAAATCTCCTCTGTTTGAAAAACAGAAAGGGAAGGAAGGTTTCCCCAACATTGTTAGCCTCCCGCGAGATGAGGCAAGTGGATCCAAGGCCACCACTATGACTTTCACCTCTTTCCTAAGCCGTTTGATTACTCTGTCCTGGATAATGCTGCCCACTGCCACTCCTTGTTTGTGTTAAATTTTAGAACGCCAGAAATGTCACCGCATATTTCCCTAGAGCCCGCTGGTACGATTACTACACGGTAAGTTTTTCTGTCCATACAACCTGGGAAAATGATAGAGTCCAAAGGCTTTAGATGTGCTAGACCTTAGGTCAAATGCTGGCTCTGTAACCACCTGCTGTGTGGTCTTAGAGATGTTACTTTAACCCTTGTAACGTCAGTTTTCTCACCTCCAAGTGGGGTAAGACCACTTCCCTCATAGAACCGTTGTGAAATAACACATAAAGCATCTCATTCAGGATCTGTTTTTTTGTGGGTGTTTTCTTTATGTTAGTTTTTAATATTTCCTTATACTACTGCTATTTACATGTTGTGTAAAGGCAGATGCTAGCAAACATTTGAGATTGTGTTGCAAACTATAGTTTTTGTTTTTATTGTTGGTATGTTTGCCTGCTATAAGTTTGTAAGCATAGAGGTCTTTTTGTCTCTGCCTTTTATTAACTATCTCCCTCCATAGCATAGATGCTCAAAGAAGGGTACTGCACGTAATTACCTAAGGTAAGCAGGTGATTAGGCAATGTGCAGCACACACAGAGGTATGGGGCCCAACCCTTGTGTGTATCAGCAGTGCAAGTGCATTTAGAAATGAGAAAGCAAGGAAGAGCTCCTTGCTGCATGATTTCTGTGCTATTATGATCCCCAAAGACAGCCAGGAAGCCAGGGTCTTCCGGGGCAGCTCTGGGGTGGTGGATACCCTGAGAATGCAGATCCTGATTTTTGGGGAAGAATCAAAGGAGGCATGGCCTTAGTCTCTAACCAGGCCTCTTCTTCTGACTTTCTGAGGAGAACAAAGTCGGGGGCTGGAAATACAGCAAAGGGGTACAAGCAGGGAAACAAGAAGCAAGGAATGTACTGGCCCCTTATATCCCGGAGGATTGCAGTGAGATTAGGTGAAAACTGGAGAAGGATGTGCCATTTTGTTCCTTCTCTTCTCAGTCCAGTGGAGAACAAGTCCTCCCCGCCGCCCCAGCCTCCCCTTCCTGCTGCTAGTCTGGATCTGCCCTTAGGGTGGTAACATGCTAAGACTCTGCTGTGTGCTTCCCAGCAAGGCCTTTCCTAGGAACGGGTGGCCAGCTCTCTTTCACTGAGACTGGCCTTTGGCCTGAGGGTGCATGTTGACTCTCCCATTCACGGACAGAAGATATCTTTGATTGAAGAGGGAAAGACAAAATAAATCACGGAGCAAGCTGTTTAGAAAAAGATGAAATTTTGATGTTGAATAAAAATGAAGATGAATTTTATAGTTAGATTAAGGAAGAAGTGTCACCTTAATTAACCTTCCCAAATTTGGGTACGTATAACTCGTTCTAGAACATGGGCTGGCAAACTATGGCCCACAGCCAAATCTGGATGTTGCCTGATTTGCAAATAAAGTTTTATTGGAACATAGCCATGCCTATTTCTTTGCTTGTCAACAATAACTGCTTCTTACCTCTAAAGCAGCAGCCCTCAAATGAGAGGATTTTGCCTACCAGGGGACATTTGGCAATGCCTGGAGATATTTTGGGTTGTCACATGAGGGTAGGGGTGAGGAGGAGTTGTTGCTGACATCTGAGGATTCTGCTAAATATCAAAAGGCACAGGATAGCCCCACAACCAAACAATTGTCTGGCCCAAAATCTCAGTGGTGCTGAGACTGAAAAGCCCTGCTCTAGAGAACATGTAGGCTAGAAGGATGGTTTCTTATGTTAGGTTTCTGAATCAGGTGAGAGAGTAGCGCCTCTTCCTGTCACACATCAGGCAAATGTAGTTTGTACTGTGGAAGCAAAGGCAAGAGACCCTAACAAGATATTATAGCAGCCTTGTGAGATTTCATGTAGCACCGTGTGAATGTAGAATGTGTAATAGCCGGTATGTGGTGAGGGTAATGAACCGGCATCATTTCAGAGGGTAGGATGAGATGTCTGGCAGAATGCATCATTCAGGGAGGGGCATGTCTTCTCCATCATCTGTAACCTTCTTGCCCACAGGGTGTGGATATTAATGCAAGTGGCGAGTGGAAGACATTGCCTGCCCCTCTTGACCACATTAATCTTCATGTCCGTGGGGGCTACATTCTGCCCTGGCAAGAGCCTGCACTGAACACCCACTTAAGGTGAATGACGGGACTCAGGTTTTCCTTTACATCCCAGTTAGCTCACCAATTTGTAGTGAAGCCCTCCAGATTGTAAGCATCACTCTCAAGCCCACATGCAATTTTACTAGACCCTTGTTTTTTCTTTATTCATGTGTTTGTGTTTTAACCTTTTTTTCAGACTTTATACTCTTTGACTGATTATTAACAGCTGTTTTATGTTTAAATGGGTGAGATGATAGGTCTAAGAGTGTCATCTTTCAATCTAATGATTGAAATGGAAGTCAAAATAGGAGCAACCATGATTCATAGTAATTTTAGGACACTATTGGGTCTAATTGAGTCTTTCCTAAGAAAATTATTGCTGAAAAATTGGTTATTCCTCTGCAAGATTTTAAACTTCTAGTTCAACGTCTGTATATAAATTAACAATAACTATTATCCAGAACTATATTAATATGTGCATTTCCACTTGGAAACTATCTATTTTTGGTTAACGAAAGGAAAACATAAATTCCGTGAAGTTAGTACTGTTATCACCATTTCACAGATGAGAAAAAAGACTAAGTGATTTACTCAGAGTCACACAGTAAGTGGATGAACAGGGACTAAAAATCACACCTCTCCGGCATCAATACTAAAATTCTTAGACTCCTTACTCATTTGATTCCAAACATTCAAATAAAACGAAGAACTTAGGACATTTGAAAATAGACCACACTCTACACATTTAGGATATTAGGTTATTAAAGCAGAAAGATTTCAGCATTGGGATTTTCCTTTCAAAAGGAAAAGAAAGAACCCAGTTAGTTTGGTTGTCATTACTTTAAGAGCCTTAAAGGAGAATCTTTTCGATCTACTCACTCATTCATTTGTTCATGATATGAAGTCATATGGCCAGAGGGAGACAGAATTAGAACTAAGTCACAGTCTCTTGAATTCTAGTATGCAGTCTTTAATCCCACAAAGCACTTCCCTTTGCTCCTTTATGTTTGTATGTAAACTCTTGGTTTGTGGCTGTGGATTTGCTTTTAGCTAATGCCTCTCTCCCACCTCACTGCAGCCGCCAGAAATTCATGGGCTTCAAAATTGCCTTGGATGATGAGGGAACTGCTGAGGGCTGGCTCTTCTGGGATGATGGACAAGGCATTGGTGAGTGGGAGTTGCCTGGGACTTGTGCTGATGGCATTGGCTGTATTCCTGGGCATATTACAGGCCTGCGTTCACCTTGTCCCTGTTAAAACAATTTTGCATTTTAAAATACAATCATTTCTTAATTCAAGGATATAATCCATGTTGCATATGATCTTTATGCCTCATATAAATGAAACTTAGTTCTGAATCCCCTCTTATTACTTAACCATTCTAATCCACTATAGAAGGCAGCTATATGGGAGCCACAGGGAAAGTTTATTTGTAGCCAGCTGAGATCAACTTTCACAGGATTCATGGTCAAGGACATATTCCCTAACTACATGGTTTACTGTTCCAGTAAGAGGGGCAATACCTCTATCAGTCGTATTATTTATGGGATATTTTCTATTAGGAGTCTGTAGGAATTGGTAAACTCTCAGGAGGATTTCTTAAGAAATCATTAACTATTTCTAGACAAGTGCTGTCCAACAGAACTTTCTGCAGTGATGGAAATGTTCTATATCTTCTGCTGTTCAATATTGTATCTGCTTGACATCTGTGGCTATCAAGCACTTGAAATGTGAGAAGTGCATCTGAAGAACTGAATTTTTGATAGCATTTAATCTTAACAAGCTTAGACTTAAACAGTTAAATTTTACTAGTGACTACTGTCTTAGCACAATTCTAAGGGATAGCCAGTGGCTACTGAGTGGTGAGTCATTTAGAATGGGGCTAGCACACAGGGAAGAGTGTGACAGCCATGAGGGCAGGGTGTAGGATGGGAATTCTTGAAACAAAGCTGTTGACTAGTTCACCTTCACTGGCTGTGCTAAACTTCATCTTCCTCCTGGGCCTGTGGCATATATTTAGGATAAAGGACAAAGAAGGCTTTTTTTTGATCATCTTTGTTCTCTGGAGATCACATTTTAAAAATTGTGTAATACCCCAAGATAAACCCCCCAAGAGACCAGTCTTGGTGTTTGTGTATGTATGTGCATATGAATGTATGTGCAGAGATGTGTACGTATAGCAAAAGGAACATGGAAATTCTGAGCTGATTAGGAAGATGTTGGGAATAATAAACCACAAGGAAAAGAAGTGACTTAAAAATCGTGTCAGGAAACTATGTTATATGACATGACTCTGTCAGACAGATGCGTCTATACACGTTCATTTCAAACATTTTGTATAACCTGGGTGTGGGTGCACAGTTTGATTAGTCTCCATAAAGAGGACTTATATTTTAAAATGGAGCACTCAAAAGACAGAAAATAAAAACAAAGATAAGCCTTACTCTCTCAACCAAGACAAGTGGGCAATTAGAAGAGTATTTATCTATTCTATAGCATAGAGCTCTATAGCACAGGTCTAGGCCATGTTCATGTTGTTGTTTGTTTGCAGATACCTATGGGAAAGGACTCTATTACTTGGCCAAGTTTTCTGTCAGCCAGGTGAGTGTGACTGATATAAAGAGAGAATAGGGTTCCACTGGCTTAGGAGGGTGCTGAATATCGTAAGGGCATGAAATACCACCTAGAATTTCTTCTCATCTTGTTAATTCACATTCTTCTGCTTCTCTAGACCTCTGCTAGAAATTGACTATGCTCCCAGGAAGGCTTTCTGTAATTTAACCTATCAACATCTCATCAGTAATGATCATTATTCCAGTTTACCATGTTACAGATGGACGGGCTGTTTCTGTTATCTAGGCATTGTTCCTGAGTTACCTTGGAATGGTCTGCACATTTTGTGATTTTTCCACCTATAGAATAGAAGTATCTTGACAGTTGAGACTTTTGTCTCCTGTAGAGTTCCGGGCAATGTGAAAAACCCTGCAGCTGCTTGTCAGTGCAAAGTGAATGGCAGTTGGCCATAGGAGATAGAGTGATGAGATCATGGTTTCCATGATCCAAAGACACAAGATAGTGACTCTGGAGTCATCTTACTTTATGATCTACATTTGTGCCTAAAAAGAGGTTGGAAAAATTTGAACTAATTCTGCTATTATCTTTTCCTGTTATCTCCAATTCAACAGAATACAATGCAGAGTCATATAGTTTTCAACAATTATATCACTGGTACAAACCCTTTGAAACTGGGCTACATTGAAATCTGGGGAGTGGGCAGTGTCCCCGTTACCAGTGTCAGCATCTCTGTGAGCGGCATGGTCATAACACCCTCCTTCAACAGTGACCCCACGACACAGGTTTGTGACCAGCAAAAAGTGTGAATGCTATTTCCCAACCTTAATATGCCTACTGCGGTGCCTGACTGTTCCCATTTGAATGATGCCCTCTCCTGCCAGGCCCTCCAGGAATCTCCGTTTTCAGTATGTTAGGAATGGACGCATGGAGATGAATGAAAAGTTGTGGTTTATCATCATTTGGAATCCATGGCCTGGATTCTGACTTTCCATGTTTGTCTTCTTGTCTGTAAATCTATGTAAAACTTTGTCTTGATTCTCTCACCTCTGCCTCAGAGACCAACTTCCAAACAGCTTGAACTATTATATTTTATCAAATATGATGCCATCAGTGAAAAGTTGCTCTATTATTTCATGTGTCACAAAGCAAAAAGGATGACAAAACTATGATAGGATGCTTCCTTATCACTCAAATTTTTTTAATAATAAACTTACAGAAGTTTTTGAAACTTCTTTAGACATAAATTTTTATCTATATATTTCAATATTGTAAGTGATAATATGGAGGAAAATGTTGAGTGGAGATACAGTGATGATTCTGCCTCAAAGTAATTTAGAAGAGGTAGACCCTAAATGTGAAGAAGCGCTAGAAATATCTTAACTAACTTGTATCATATAATTCCTTGTATTATTTAAATTTTATTTGTATTATTTAAATAGTTTATTTATTACTATTTAAAAGAAAAATATGTGTTACAAATTGGTTATTTCCTCTGTACTGCAAAAGGTGTTAGTGAGTCAGCATTTCATAAAAATTCTTCCACTCCTATGAAAATTTTTCCTGAGCCACTAACACACTTTATATACATTTTCATCCTAGTAATAGTTTGATTTTACAAACTATTCCTTCCTGTAATAATCCTTAAATGGTTTTCAGTCTATCCATTCCTAACACAATAATAGCAATGCAGTTTACACAGGCACAAACAGTAACAATTATGTCATGAATGCTGCCTGGCTCACAGTAATTCTATGGTTGTTGATTACAAGATACACTCTGGTTTGATGAATGTTAAATATGTAAAAAATCTGTACCTTGGGATTAATGCAGTGTAGTGGTGCTGAGGTGTATCATCCTGATGGTAAATGAAACTTTCTTCTTGGGTGCTTACTTATCGCTTTCATCTCAACTTTTTTTCTTTCATAATCCTTCCTTATGACTAGGCCTGAAACAAAAGTTTTCTTTCAGTTTTGCATTTTTTAGATTTATTTCCTCATACTTGTGGTTTTCATGTCAACAACTCCCCCAACTTTACCATAAAGTACTTTGCCCAAACCTCATGGACAGACATACAAGCTAATGAGGGCACATAAGGTGAAACCTTCTTGACAGCATCTGCCTAGGAAGAAACAGGAATAGTGGACTGTTGCTGGGCAATCTTTGGGGTGCTACGGGGGAACAGGAGAAGGAGGAAACAGAAGGATGGCGCCAAGGAAAATCAAGACCTCAGTAGAATAAAAAAGATGGTGTTCTCTCCAGTTTGTGCACTTGTTTCTCTTCAGTGGTTGCCTATTAAATTTCTTTTTCTTTTGAGACTTAGTCACTGTATTGCCTCGGCTGGAGTGCAGTGGCATAATCTTGGCTCACTGCAATCTCTGCCTCCTGAGTTCAACCGATTCTCCTGCCTCAGCCTCCCAGGTAGCTGGGATTACAGGCACCCACCACCACGCCCAGCTAATTTTTGTACTTTCAATGGAGACAGGGTTTCACTATGTTGGCCAGGTTGATCTTGAACTCTTGACCTCAAATGATCCACCCGTCTTGGCCTCCCAAAGTGCTGAGATTACAGGCTTTAGCCACTGCACATGGCCCATATTGAATTATTTCAAGGCTCATCTCTACCGTTGAATAATCTTTGTACTCCAAAACATTAGAAAACACCCTTCTCATCTGAAAATCTGAGGGCAGTCTTTTAAGTAGACAATACAGTGTAGAAGTCTTAGGAGGTTCTTTGTACCATATTTATTTGCATGCAGGAAATTTCAACACGGGATGCCCAATTCTTTTCCTTTGGTTCCTAACAGGTGTTAAGCATCGATGTGACCGACAGAAACATCAGCCTACATAATTTCACTTCATTGACATGGAGAAGCACTCCGTGAATTTTTAGAGCAAGATCCTAACTATGAATGACTTTGAAACTAATACTTATACTTCATACTCATAAAAATTGTTTTGTGTTGCTAATTGGTTCATCTCCACTACTGGTGAAATATTTTTGTTAATTTTGTTTTATGTTTTGTGTGTGAACCCTAAAGGTTAAACCTTACCCCTGCAGGATAGGCAGTAGGGAGGTGTGGAAAATCTGTATTACCTTAATGTCTCTATGTGGTTAGAACGGTAGTGATTGTTCATCATATGACATTTACTGAAGATGAACTGGGTCCATGATGAAGTATGTGTATGTCCATATGTGTAATCATAGAATGGACCTCATTCTCTTCCTAAATACACAAGAAAAAGCTTTCTGTGACAGTTCCAGGTCTTGAAGCTAATCATCACCCCAAGAAAGTATCCAGAAAGAACATCTGCTAGTTGGTTATAGGCCAGTCGGAGTGGGGAACAATCCACCTAATTGGTTATAGGTGGGGTGGGGGTGGGGGGATCATGATAAGGGAAGAAAAGGCAAACACAAGGGAAGATCAGAAGAAACAGAGATGATAGTAAAAGTGATCACAAGTAAGAACATAATGTAAAATTATCAGCAACCTCATAGGGAGGAAAAAGGAAGAGTCAACTCACCTGAGAGAAGAGGGTCTTGCAAAATCCTTAGCATATGGGGATAGTGGTGAGAATGAGATCTGAGCAGGCAAAGCTGAAAAGAAAGTTTGGAGGTTAAAAATAATTTATTTTCACAGTAGTTTGCTTTGCAATGTGTAAATCCTATTTCTAATGTATATAACCGCATTTCACACAAAATACACAATTTCTATGCCAGATAAAAATAAAACAAGTGAATTTGCAAGAGATTTTGAATTTTGTGATATTTTCACCATAAGTAATCTCTCTGAGGTTAACGCTCTTGTTTGGCAAACTCTTATGAGTTTGTCTTTCTGGCTGTCTTCATCATCACAGAACCTGCAGCCAAATCCACCAGTGGGTTGATAACATTTATAATTATCCATCCTTTTTCTTTCTTTTTTTCAGTTTTTCAGCTTTTATTTAACTTGAACTTTAATACAGTATCTATTAGAATGATTATTTACATTACAGCAGTGAGTCTTTCATAAGATGTAGGTTTGTGGGAGGGTCTATTAATTATTATTTTAATCATCATAGCAGTTGCTATATTTAGTAAAATATCAACTCTGGTAAAAATAGGAGTTGCAACCCTCTTGCTTAAAATTCTAGAGGGTTAAAATTTGAGACAGGGAAATTATATATTAATGTTTAACAGGAATATTAACTTTTGACGTTATCTGAAAATGAGTTGAAAATGAAAGCGCTTGGAATGAATGAGTCTACTTCCCTGTGTTTTCTTTTCTTATAACCAGCAAGTCATTCATTCTCCTGCACCCTCATGAGTCAGCACCTTCATAAAGCTAGAGACAAACATATTGTTAAATTAACTTAATCATCTAATTATCACTATAAGGGGCATTTGGATGAGGGCCTGAGCTAACGAGGAAACTAGTGAAACATGGAAAACCAGCCATAGGAATCCTTTGATCAAAAAGATGGGAAACTTGTCAGCTTTCCTACAGGAAACTCAGGAAGGCTTCGGTGATGGAAACATTATTTACTTGATATTTAAGACATATGTAATGTTAACATCAAGGATATATTGGTGGAATTTGGCTCCAGCTGCCACAGAGTGCTTAAGGGGAAGCATTCTGATTACATAATTCTGATGGCCAAGGCCCTAGTGAGGCCAGCCGGGTTTTGGAGCATGTGAAGTGTCAGGGACCCCACTGGCAGCCCAGTGAAACCTACGAAATTCTTCCTCCCAACATTGTTTGCAAATACATCAAGCAAAATCCATGCTATTTCAAAGAAAACTTATATTAAAATACATTTATCCAAATATTGAAGAAAAATTGATGTAGTAACCCATGAGATGTGTTTTTCTGATCAAATTTAATGAAAAGATCCAACAGTGGAAGTAACAATGCCACAATTTGAAGGTAATGATCAACATGAACAATATTTTGATCAACATGAACAATATTTTGAGATATCCACTACAATTTCATAATGTAATATGGAAAGATCTGTGATTCCATTTTTGACAAACTCGTGCTGAGAAAACTACTGTGCTCTGTTGTCGACATTCATCACCTAACAAAATGCTAAATTTCAGCCAGAGATGTATGAAAAAGAGACATATTTTTTTCTATTTATGTTTACAGAGTAGGTTATGCCTGTGTCCCCTTTGGAGGTCTAGAGACTCAGGAGCCCCTAGATGCAGGTGTATGAGTGTCCCAGACACCAGCAGCTCTGACCCTGTGTTGTTACCACTGTCCTGAGAGCTACCAAGTGTCAGGCTGTTTCCTGTCTCCTGAATTCACTTTGGCTTATTTTTAAAAATTAACTGAATAATTAAATGTTTAATTAACAATTAAAACTATTAGTTTTATAAAATCATATAACTTTATAGTTAATATACATAAAATAAATATATTTTACATTATAATTTATAATTTTATAAGATTATATTAGCAAATTTTATATTAGTATATAGTAAGCATATAGTATACATATGTATTTTTTATATGTAGTCATGGTAAATAACAGGTATTTATATATAGTAGATATATAGTATAAATACATATTTGTATATATAGTTATGATATATAACAGGTATTTATATGTGAATAATAAAATGGCTAAATCAAGCTAATTAACATATCTATTACCTCACATACTTATCATTGTTTTGTGGTGACAGCACTTAACATCAACTTTATTAGCAATTTTCAAGTGTATAATACACCTTTGGCTTCAAAGAAACTGGCTCCACAAGGCCATCCAGACCTTCAGTCTAGAATGAGAAAGAGTCTTAGCAGCAGCTCTGGGAAGTGTCATGAGGGAGCTGGGTCTGTGGCTCCCTTAGCTTCTGTCCCTGCAGCAGCGTTGTCCACCTCTAAGGATAATGCAGCATCCTTCCCCTCCCGTCACAGGTTAGGTCCACTGGTTGGGACGTTTTATGCTGCTTTCATTTGAGGGAGAAAAACTCAGAAGCAATCTCTAACATTCAGGAGATTTGGTTAAGTCATTTTGTCTCTCTCAGCTCAGGTTTCTCATCTGCAAAATTCTGGTGTCAAACTAAAACTATGATTTCCAAATTGTGGAGCTTTGCAGAGCCCCAGGGCCTTTCATTTCCCTCCAGGGGGAAGAAAAAGGCAGATGGTAGGGTTCTGGCTTCAGTCCATCACTTATTATGTACTGGAATCCTGTCTGAAGAAGGAATTAAAATATACATATATGTGTGTATATATATATATGTGTGTGTGTGTGTGTGTGTGTGTCTGAGTGTGTGTGTATATATTACATATAAATATGTATATTTATAATGTATAAATATATGTACATATTACATATAAATATGTATATATGTATATTGTATAATTGCATACATTATATGAATATATATTATATATTATAATATAAATCTATATTATATATATGTACTTATATAAATATAAGTATATATATTTATATAAATATAAATAATATCTGCAGTACCTTGCTACCAATAGGCAACTGGAAGATGTAGGGTCACGTGCTTGGCTTTACTCTTCAAAATGGCTCCGTTATTTTCTCATTGGTCAACATCAGCATGGTGATCCAATATCTTCCAGTTGCTAGTTAGCAAGAAGGGATGGTGAAGGTAGCTGTGTTCTGCATTTTAGGAAACAGGTTATAGATTCCCTGGGACTGATCGTTTACCGGTATAACATAAACAAAGTCACAAATGTGCACAGCATGTGAGGAGTTAAAGGTAAAGTATCACACAAAGAATAGGAAGTTCTTGTGTAACAATAAAGCTCCCTTCTTGATCTTTTGCCAGGATATCTTCCCAATTTAAAAGGAGATCTAGGTACATTTCCCCTCTAACAAAGGCCACCTTGTACTGGGGCAAATGAAAAGCTGAATATGTCTTTCCAGGAGTTCACAAATGCAGAAACCTAGTTCTCTCTCTCTCTCTCTCTCTGTGTGTGTGTGTGTGTGTGTGTGCTTTTCCATATACTGAGCATTTGAAGCAAACACAGAGGATTCACACTATGAACACAGTTATTTACAGTTCTTAGGTGCCACCAAAAGAGCCCTCTGTACCCTCATATATTACTGGTGGGAATGGGGATGTAAAATCGTGCTGCCACTTTAGAAAACAGTTTTGCAGTTCTTCAAAAAGTGAAACAGATATAGGTGAAGGGGAGGAAGGCAACAAATCACACTGCCACGTGTGTACCTATGCAACAATATTGCATGTTCTTCACATGTACCCCCAAACCTAAAATGCAATTTAAAAAAATAATAAAAAGAAGGAAAAAAAAAAGTGAAGGAAAAAAAAAAACAAAGACTTACCACATGACCCACGATTCCACTCCTAGTCATATTCCAAGCAGAATTTTTTAAAAAACGTATCAGGTCACAGCAGCATTGTTTGTAGGAGGCAAAAAGTATAAACAACTTAGATGTATATCAACGGATACATAGATAAACAAAATGTGGTCTATCCATGCAGTGGATACTATTCACACATGGAAAGGAACAAACACTGATACCTGAAAAGGCATGGATGAACTCTGAAAATATGGCAAGTACAAGAAGCCAGACACAGATGGCCACATACTGTATGAATGCATTCATATGAAATGCTTACAATAGGCAAATCCATAAAGACAGAAAGTAGATTAGTGGCTGCAGAAATAGGGGAAGATGGGAATGGGGGGTGACCACTAATATTTTTAGGGGGGTGATAACAATGTTCTGGAATTAGTGGTGATGGTTTCACAATTTTGTAAATTAAAAAAACCACTAAATTGTACATGTTAAAAAAGTGAAACTTGGCCGGGCTCAGTGTCTCACACCTGTAATCCCAGAACTTTGGGATACTGAGGCAGGCGGATCACCTGAGGTCGGGAGTTCAAGACCAGTTTGATCAACATGGGGAAACCCTGTCTCTACTAAAAATACAAAATTAGCCAGGCATGGTGGCACATGCCTGTAATCCCAGCTCCTCAGAGGGCTGAGACAGGAGAATCACTTGAACCTGGGAGGCAGAGGTTGCAGTGAACCAAGATTGTGCCATTGTACTCCAGCCTGGGCAACAAGAGTGAAACTCCATCTCCAAAAAAGAAAGAAAAAAAAAAGAGTGAATCTCATGGTTTGGAAATTATATATCAATTTAAAAATCCACTTTAGCTAGCTTAAGAAAAATTTTAAAAACATATTGGTGACTCATTGAAACTCCAGTAGGAATAGAGAGTGAGCCAGGTTTATCGGCCATGTGGCTAGGCACAAGCCCCAGGTTACCCTGTAGGGGTTTCTCCTGCCATTGCCCTGAGCACATATCTGACAGCTTGCAACCCTAAATCCTGAGCACAGGATGTCGCTAGTTCTGTTGTCCCTGCTGCCTCTGAAACAAGCTACCTTCCCAACATCCTGGATTTTACCTGATACCTCCTTATCCACACCTTCTTCTGGGTCTAAGTCACTCACAGGAATCTCTCATTCACAAAGCTCCAGCCACTTACCTCTACCTTGGCTGAAAGGGGGGCTGTGAAAGAGAATTTCTAGCTGCTTCTTTGGGGAGGCAGAATTTGGAAAGAAATTCCTTAATTTAAGTAAGAGTATTTTTTTTCTTTTTAAAGATCCTCTGTTTTTATTTTTTTTTTCAACTTATATTTTAGATTCAGAGTCTAAGATTCAGCGTACACATACAGGTTTGTTTCACGGTTATATTGTGTGATGCTGAGGTTTGGGGTGTGATTGAACCTGTCACCTAGGTAGTGAGTAGAGTACCCAATAGGTAGGTTTTTGACCCTTTTCTCCCTCCCCACCTCTCCCGTCTTAGCAAGAGGTTTTGAAACATGCTGAGCCATTAAAGAACATGACACATATCCACTACAGGCGTCTTCACACTTTAGATTTGTGTAATTTCCATTTTAACGGTACTTCACTTATTTAGAATAATTGGTGGAAATGATCATTTGAATTAATAAAAAGCTGAGTTATGCCAAGAGAGCTCTGGACAATGAAAATGGAGAAAAGAACAAAGCGATAAGCCGAGAGCTAATCCTTCTTTTGCTTACTTATTAAACAAGTAACTATATATTTAAAAAGAACTACGGATGTTAGGCAGAGGGCTAAGTACAGGAGATACAACAATGAAGAAGACAGACAAGACCCTAGCTCTTGATCCCTTTAGGCTACATGGGCAGACAAGGAAGCATAGTTTGACAAGCAAAGTAGTCAGATATGAATAGGGACACAGAGGAGGGACAACGATTAGAAAAAAGCAAACACCTTCCCTTTTTATTAACAAGTGGAGCTTTCATTCTGTGTCACATGGAGAGCCAGGGTTCATTTATGATCTATTGAAATATGCACTCCTCTCCACCATTTGCTGTCAACTTTATAGGGCAATAAATTGTGGCAGAAGCTGGCTACCTCGGCCCAGTTACCTTTGCTCAGTGCTCCCTATGAATCACTGAGGGAGAGACACAGCTAGAAAGAAACGAGGTGATGAGGTGAGTACACTTTTCCATGCAAGCAGTGCTTTCAACAAGGGCAGGGGGTCCCTTTCTCTTTATGCGATTTTCTGTCTGCTGCTCCGTTAAGTGATCTGGATGCCCATACTTTTCTTCTAGACCTAATACTTTCTTTCTTTTCCATAAAAGATCAGGAGTGAGGATGAGAGAGTTAATGGAGAGGAGAGACCTGTGTGTATGTATATGTGTGTGTTGCGTGTGTGTGGTGTCAGGGTTTGGAGGACAGTTTGGGGGAGGTCTAGTGTGAGATGCTCTTCTCTCACTGGGAGAAATTACAGACAGAGGATACAGATGGGATCCTTCTGGAAATGATCTCAAGATGGCATGGATTTGGAGGAAGGTGAATGCCTCCCAGGTTTGTACAGGAAGGGTTTCTAAGTAGGGAAGAATTTCTACCTTCAGAAATCCCCATCCTGTCCTCTCCCTGAATGACAGTAGCTCCTATGGTGGGAAAATGCCTGGGGTTATTCCTAGAATGTTCCTGAACTTCCTGAGCTAAGGTGCAGAACCTGCCCCCTCAGGAGGATTGAGGAGCTGCGGGAGTAGGTGCTCACTGCTGATTTTGAGAGGCTAGAAAGAAAAACGTCTCTGTGTGGAGAGAAGCAGTACTTGGAGAAAGAGACTGATGAATAATGTGTTTGCTGTGGTGTTGAGTTGTGGGCTGTATGTATAAGAAATGAAGTTTGAAACCATACCACGCCTAGGGTGGATCCTTCATACTTCTTTCACTACGGAAATTCCACCACTGGAGACAGATCCTCTAGGTCTTTAGACTCTGCAACCTAAGATACATTGTGAAGAGAGTATTTTAAAATGTAGCGGCTGTTAGTGTTTGTCTCAATTCCATCACTAACTGTGACTAGACAAAATTCCTTAATATTCATTATAAAATGGAAATCATATCTATCTGATCAACTTCCATGCAGGGATTTTAGGAGAATACAGTAATATGTTATATATTTTATGGGGATTAGAGTATATTGTTTAAATAATTTAGACTAAAAGAGAGACACCTGATTAATTTAGGTAAGTAGTAAAGAATAGTTAATAAACCCCAATTTTAATCCCAAACCCCCAGTGTCTCCAAGCGCTAAGGGTTCTTCCTAAATGCCTACTGGCAAATTACCTGTAGGTCCTGGTTCCTTACCTCTATTTCAATATTAAAGGGCTTCTTTTATTGAATTATTACATATTAACCCAAAGGCTACTATAATTAAAAATTGAAGCTATATACCTATATAAAAATATTTATAGAAGTGGTCGTGGCATTGGGGAGGATTTGGGAAGAGCAGGGATGCAGGGAAATGTGAAGTAAGATGAGATGCAAAATAAACATAAAAACAACAGAGAGTGAATTATTTGTCCACATTGCCTTATATTTAATAGTTTGTTGCTGCATAAGTGCTGGTTTAGTCTGTGGGAATATGGGGAGAGGAGAGGCTGAGCAGCTGGACTTAGGAGGTGCCACAAAGACCTTTGATCACAAAGCTAAAGGGTTTTTGGTTTATTCAGAGATCCATGAAAGGCTTGAATATAGGAGATCCAAATGACCTTGCTTGTGCTAGTCACTTGGGTAATGACCCAAAGATACGGGGAAAGTAGTCTGATTGAACTGGTAACTGACTGTGAGAACTAACAGAAAGGAATTTTTAAAAGATTCCTAGGTGGTGGTGGTGGTTGTTTTTAATGTGATTCTTTTCTTCAAGTTATTAATTATTTGAGGAACAGACAATTCGGCCAAATTGGCAGGAATTGGAACTGAGGTGTAGGGAGAGATGATTTCATGTTTACACGTTACATTTGGTTGAATCTGTGGGACATCCAATAGGCAGTTGAATATACAAATCTGAATATCTGGGCTAGAAATACAGGTTGTATTGCCATCACATGTTACATAAAATCATGAGTGGTGGAGATTACTCAAGGGGTGTGAGTAGTTTAAAAGAGAAACTTATATAAGAATTCGGGAAATATCAACATTTAATGAAAAAGGGTTGGGCACGGTGGCTAGCACCTGTAATCTCAGCACTTTGGGAGGGCTGCGGGTGCATCACCTGAGGTTAGGAGTTCAACACCAGCCTGGCCAACATGGTGAAATCCTGTCTCTACAAAAATACAAAAATCAGCCGAGCATGATGGCAGGTGCCTGTAATTCCAGCTACTCGAGGGGCTGAGTTGGGAGAATGGCTTGAACCTGGAAAGGGGAGGTTGCCGTGAGCCGAGATGGTGCCATTGCACTCCAGCCTAGGGGATGGAGCAAAACTCCGTCTCAAAAAAAAAAAAGAAAGCCAGAAATGCAGGGAGAAAACCAAGATTCCTATCAAGGAATCCATCGGTGGAAAGTTTGATAAAGGAGGAAGTGTTTGATAGCGCTAGAAGATTAAGGCAGCACCCATTGTATTCAGCTACTTATGTCATTGGTAGCCTTGGTGGGAGCATTTCCAGTGGAATGCAGAAAACACAGCCAAGCCAGTAAAAGCATGAGTAAGGGAATTATCATTTTGGAAGATTAGCTATGAAAGGGAAAAGAAAGTTATGCTACCTGGAGAAGCGCACAGTCATTAATAGAGTTTGGGGTGATCTGGGGTACATTTATGAAGGAAAAATATTCAGAGAGTGAAGTTGATAATGCAAGAAAAGAAGAGATAACTGGTGGAATAAGATTTTTGAGAAATGCAACAGCTGTGAGATCTAGATAATAGATGCAAGGATTATGCTTAAGAAGAGGAAAAACTGTTTCATTGAGAATAGAGGTGGGAAAAGAAGAATTTACCTAGATATGTATAACCTTTGTGGAAAAGCTTGGTTTGAGAAGCAGAGAGAGGGAATAGTTTCTGCAAAATTGTTACTTTCTGTGATATCAGAGATGATATTGCATTAGAATAAGAATGTAGGTAACAGAGGTCAGGCCTGAAAAGAAGGATAGAAGGACCAATTTTTAAAAGGACTTCTGTGAGGCCAGGCATGGTGGCTCATTCTTGTAACCCCAGCACTGTGGGAGGCTAAGGCAGGTGGATCACTTGAGGTCAGGAGTCCAAGACTAGCATGGCCAACATGGGGAAACCCTATCTCTACTAAGAATACCAAAAAATTAGCCAGACATAGTGGCATGCACCTGTAATCCCAGCTACTCAGGAAGTTGAAGCAGGAGAATCCCTTGAACCTGGGAGGTGACCGAGGTCACACCACTGCACTCCAGGGTGAGACTCCATCTCAAAAAAAGACATAAAGAAATAAAAATAAAATGACTGCTGTGAAAAGTGAGAGGCACTGTCAAGACCATCAGTTGGCTTGCAGGCCCAGTTTATTTAGATTATGAGCCTCAGTGCATCTCCCTTGAGCTAGGTATGTCAGCACAGAAGGTAGATGTTTGGATGGATAGTTTCATCCTGCAGATTCTGTTAGCAGATAGGGAGCAAGGAAGATGAGAGCACTGGCACGTTGAACAATCAGTACTGAGGGCTAGGTCAAACAAGGTTAACAGCTAGGAAGGGCTAAGAGATTAAAAGGAAATGGAAAGAGAGCAGCAGCCTTGATGTGATAAAATACTTTTTAAAAATAAAGTAAGGCAATGAGACAGTAAAAGGACATATGCTCATTTACATATGAATTTACAATTTCAAAAGTGGAACAGTTCTGAGGATGATAAATTCCAGAGGCTAGCTAACATATGGGATGATGGAGATGGAATGGCAATGAAGTCATTGCAGCTGAGGGCTGTCATGGATCTGTGAGACATATAATAATGTTAGATTTACTATAATTAGATCAGAAAAATTGGGAACATATCCAGTGTCTGATCTAATTTTTGTAGATGAAGAAATACAGGTCCAAATAGGTAAACAGCTCATCTGTTAGTAAGAAAATCAGGTTAAGCATTCAAGCTCTTTGATTCCCAGTTCGGTACATCCTCCAATATAGAAAATATTTTAAATCTTGGATCAATGAATGATCTTTAGAATTACTGGCAGCCACCAGGTTTATGTGAGTTGTGTGCTATGACCATATCAGCAAACCTTATGTTGGGCATCAGGATCGTTTTTGTTACCAGATTCTTGAGAGTGTCAGTGACCTTTAAACAGTCTAAACAGTGACCTCAGCCTCATGCCCAGGGCAGCTGAAAGAAGAAGACTTGGATTCAAGTTTTGCTACTTTCTCTCTCCCTGATCATACCTTCCTATCTACTGTATTACGTGGATGTGACGATCCAAGTGACACCTAAAGGGTTTTGTGAGCTACCTGAGCCCCTCATCTCTCTTCTGTGTGTTATTCCACAACCTTTTCCCCTTCAATTCTTCATGTCTGATATACTTTTCCTTGGACAATCCTCAATTCCTCTGCATGCAAAAAAGGCAAGAACTTTACAGGTGTTGGATGTAAAGCTAGAGTTAATCAGGAACACTATGATAAGTGGAAATAAATATTCATTAGATTATGTAAAAAGGATGCTGGTAATCGAGGTCATCTTGCAAACAAATCCACATTTGGCTACAATGATTACGTATCCTCTTAGACTGGTGGGGCCTTGCGATTGGTTTTAATCCAATTACCTGTGTTTGTCTAGATGGCGAGGAATCTCAGTGTATTGGAAGTCCTTCTGATTGTCTTCTGCCTAACTGTGGTGGTCGTAGATATCCTCTTGCTGCTTCTTGTATTGGAGAAACCTTCAGGTAAAAGAGATGCTGGTGGCTTCTGGGTGGGAAGGCTGGGTAAAGGAAGTCCCCTCTGGATGCCAAAGAGATTATTTTATTCTTTTGCTTTTCAGTATGCCACTATATTGCAGTATTCAAAATTCACATACCCAATTAGTTTAAGTCAGTCTCCAAAAGATAAGTGTCCTTTGTATCGAAACCCTGGATGTTAGTGATATTTAGTGTCTCCTGAGCCCCATTTGGTGCAATTTTAAAATTAGGCTTACCAGATGCCTGCCCTTCAACCCATAGTCATGAAGTCAGATGGCCTTCAAGGAGAAATGACTGTTAAGGTAACAGTGCCCAGTCTCATTATATTATGGAAAAGGAAGCTAAGGTTACAGGGAGGTGGAGGGCTGGTTGGCCTAATTATACCAACAACATGGCTGACGTAGCTATGGTTTCTTCATAGTGCCTTTGAAACTGTTCTCTCTCTCTCTCTCTCTCTCTCTCTCTCTCTCTCTCTCAGACATGCAGAAGCATCAAACAGAATGCCTTCTCTTTCATGCACATATTCTCTAAATAATAAAATGTATGTAATTCAAAAATGTATTTTCATTTAAAGCTGAATTTGGGGTTTGTTCTGCTTCACAAGCTCACTTTATAGATATGAGTTAAGCCTGCAGTGAAAAGAAGCTGTCCTGATAGTAAAACCCTACCTGCTCCATCTCTTTCACTTCTCTCCACAAGAAACATTAAGACACTTTCTAGGAACTATTATAACTTTGAATGATGATCTGAAAACCATTGATATAAGCCATTTTGAGCCTATTCCTACCTCTTCCCTCTAAAACATTTTCTGGATGACAAGTCTCATGAGATTGCGATCCAGTGTATATAAATAATTGGTTTCTTTAATTTGACATAAAATTAGATCTTCACACCTGGATTCACCCTAAACCACATTCTGATTCATGCAGAGTAGTTCTACTTTTAACTCTCTTATATACTGAACTTTTCTCTGTTTTTTGTTTTGAAAGATATTTCCAGGGTTTATAAGGGGGCTTTAAAATCAATTTGTTTTTTATTGTGGTGAGAACAGTTAACATGACATCTACCCTCTTACTGGATTTTTAAGTGTACAATACAGTGTTGTTATCTATTGAAACAATGTTGTACATCAGATTTCTGAAATTTATTCACCTTGCATAACTGAAATATTGTATATGTGGATTAGCAACTCTGCATTCCTGGTTCCACTAACTCTTGACAACCACTATTTTCTTCTTTGCTTCTATGAATTTGACTATTTCAGACAATTTATATAAATGGAATCCCCTAGAATTTATCTTTTTGTGACTGGCTGAATTCACTTTGCATAATGTCCTCAAGGTTCATCCATGTTATTGCATATTTCAGGAATCCAGTTTTAAGACAAATTTTTATAGAAGTATATTCACATATACACAAACAAATGTAGAGCCATCAAGATACAGAAGATATCTGGGGGCTTTGTTTTGAATCAAAACAAAAGCATTAAAGGGTACCTGTTAATGCCCACAGTAACTGTTTCCTCTAAACTAAGATGAAATTCTGGATTTCAGATGGCTCATGGGGTCCACGAACCAGTCCCACTTCAGCTGTTGTTATGAGGTGTGACTCCACAAAGTTGCTAAAGGCAAAGTAAGAATACCCAATGTTGAGTGAAGGTGTATATTTCCAACGGGGCCAATAATATCTTCCTGTTATGTAGCCAGAGCCATATGGTGTCTTTAAGCAGCTGTGCTTCTAAATAAAAGACTAAAGAAAAACAGTATGAAAAAGAACTTTCCCAGCTATTTTAACAGGGCTTACCTGGTAACAAAATAAACAATGTTGGATCCCTACCTGACAACATATATAAACATTAACTTAAAATTGATTAAAGACCTAAATATAAGAGCCAAAACTCTCATACTTTCAATACTCAAAGCACAACAGCCAAAAAAAAAAAAAAAAGGCAAATTGGATTTCATAAAATTGAAAACAACTTTGTGCTTTGAAGTACGCTTTGAAGAAAACTATCAAGAATGTGAAAAACAGTCCACAGATTCAGGGAACGTAGTTGCAGATGACGTATCTGATGTTAGGCCTTTATCAGATACATCATTTGCAAACATATCTCTTTATACATCCTAAGATAATACATTAGGATATAAGAGAACATATTCTCTTAGGATGTACAAAGAAATATGACAAATTCAAATTTTTTAAAAAAGATTTTTAAATGAGTAAAACATTTAAATAGACATTTCTCCCAAGCAAATCTGTAAATGACCACTAAACCCTTGAAAGTATATTCAACATCATCGGTTATTTGGAAAGTGCAAGTCAAAACAATGAGATACTGCTTTACACCCACTAGGATGACTATAATTAAAAACAGATAAAAACGAGTGTTGTTGAGGTCACTGAGAAACTGGAATTCTTATACATGGCTAATGGGAACGTAAAATGGTGCGGTCACTTTGGAAAAGTTTGTCAGTTCTTCAAAAAGCTAAAGTTAGGGTTAACCACATGACCTAACAATTCCACTTCTAGGTATATAAGCAAGATAACTGAAAACACAGGTCACAGAAAAACTTGCATGTGAATGCTCATAGCAGAATTATGTATAACGGTAAAAAAGTAGGAACAACCCAAATGTACATGAACCGATGAATAGATAAAAACAAAATGTGGTATATCCACACAAAGGAATGTGATTCAGCCATTAAAAGCAAAGAAGTATTGATACATACTACAACATGGATAAACCTGGAAAATGTTATGCCAGCTTGGCGTAAGTGAAAGGAGCCAGGCACAAAAGGCCTCATATTTTATGATTCTTTTTATAGGCAATGTTCAGAATGGGGAAATCCATAGTGATAGAAAATAGATTCCCATTTACCAGGGACTGGGAGAACAGGGGAATATAAAACAACTGCTAATGGGTATGTTATTTCTTTTTGGGGTAATGAAATTGTTCTGGAATTAGACAGTGATCATAGGTTGTACAACTTCACAACTAAAAACCATTGACATGTACACTTGAAGAGGGTGAATTTTATGCTATATAAACTGTATCTGTTTAAAAAGTAAACAAACTAGAAATAAATGTGTTTAATTAACCTTGGAGAAGTGTTAAACATTGTATGCAAATGTAGTTACCAGCTACTGGTGATCTGCCGTGTGGAGAATTGGCTGAAAGTCTGTAACTTTGCTGGCTTCCTTCCTGGAACTGTGATGATTACACTACACATTTTCACCTTTACCCTTTGATTCCTATCTAGATACTTCATTTACTCCAGAGTGTCCAGAGATTGACCAATCGGACAGGATAGACTGCACACCTGGCCAGGCGGTGACAGAGGTCAGAGAAATAAGGTCCTTTTGGTGGCCTACTGGATGTTACTGAAAAGCAATGAATATGTGAAGTGAGGAAAGAGTGGGGTGGTATGGCTTCTGGGCCTCTGATTTGTTTGGAATTATTTGTTTCTTACCTTATTGAAATAACAATATTAGAATGTGAGGGAAGCAGGGTTGAGAAAAAGGAAGAGTAGGAAAAGCTAACAAGAATGTTCATCTGTGGATTATGAAGTCCAAAGTGGAGGGTGATTACAGGTATTAGAAATGTACCTTAGCTGTGATTTCAAGAATCGTGATAGACAAGTTAAATGTCTGTGGGCTAGACTATGTGTTCTTTGAGAACAGAAGTTATTAAGCACATGCAAATAGACAAATGCATAGTGATAGAAAATAGCTTAGCATTTACCTGAGTCACTGGCTGAGTCACTTGCAGAACTCAGGCAACTTGTTACAAGAACCTTCTGGAATTATGTTATTGGTAATAGAGGTCCCAGTGAATATGTGGTAAAGAACACGTTTTCTCCCTGAGTAGCTTCTGTAGAATATCGGCTACCTAAAGCCTGCTTAGTTGTGACTTATGACTTTATCATAAAAATTGTATATATTTAAACTTTATTTCTTTACCCCATATTCTACATTCTATATCTTCTTGAGATATTAATTAGGTTAAATTTTAAATATTGACATTTTGATAATTTTGAATCTTGTTATAAAAACATAGAAAGTATCTCCGTTTCAGTTTTTTTCATATATACATATATTTCTTTCTTTCCTGTTTCTTTTTTATTCCTTTTTTTGAGACAGAATTTTGCTCTTGTTGCCCAGGCCAGAGTGCAATGGTGCGATCTCGGCTCATGCAACCTGCGTCTCCCGGGTTCAAGCGATTCTCCTGCCTCAGCCTCCTGAGTTGCTGGGGTTACAGGCAGGCGCCACCACGCCCAGCTAATTTTGTATCTTTAGTAGAGATGGGGTTTCTCCATGTTGGTCAGGCTGGTCTCGAATTCCCGACCTAAGGTGATCTGCCCTCTGTGGTCTCCCAAAGCGCTGGGATTATTATTACTATTATTATTTTTGAGATAGAGTTTCACTCTGTTGCCCAGGCTAGAGTGCAATGGCGAGATCTCAGCTCCGCCTCTTGTGTTCAAGACATTCTTGTGCCTCAGCCTCCTGAGTAGTTAGGATTACAGGTGCATACCATCATGCCCCACTAATTTTTGTATTTTTAGTAGAGACAGGGCTTCACCATGTTGGCCAGGCTGGTCTCGAACTCCTGATCCCAAGTGAAGCGTTGGCCTCCCAAAGTGCTGGGATTACAGGTGTAATTGTTCTGCTATAAACAGCAGGATTCAAAAAAAATTTGCATCAAATTTACATGTCTTTGGGTGAACACTTGGAAGAATTTTTATTGGCTCTCTACCCAAGGATGGAACTTCCAGTCTGTAGGATATGTACATGTTTAACTTTAGCTGACACTACAAAAGTGTTTTTCAAAGGATTTGTATCAATTTACATTTCTTTTAGTAGTATATAAGCATTCATTTGCTGTACATCCAATCAACGCTTGGTGTTTTCTCCTTTTTCAATTTAACCATTCCATGATTTTAATTTTCATGTCTCTCATGACTAATGAGGTTAAACATCTTTAGAAATGCTTATTGGCTAGTTGGATAATCGTATTTATGAAATGTGTTTTTAATTTTTTGCCTTTTTTTCTACTGAACTGTTTATCTTTTTTATTGCTTTGTAGTAGTTACTTATGTATTCTGGGTACAAATCCTTTGTTAGATATATATCTTAGTCTATGGTTTGTCCTTTAACTCTCTTAATGGTGACTGTTGATGACAAATAGTTCATAATTTTAAAACAGTTCATTTTATCAGTTTTTCAATGGTTAGTTCATTTCATATTCTATTTAGGAATTCTTGCCTACTCCAAGGTCAGAAACATATATTACTATTTTTCCCTTAAAAGCTTTATTGTTTTATCTTTCAAATTTAGATCTTTAACAAGTATAGTACTGATTTTTATATATGGTAACTGGTAAGAGTCCAGAAACACTTTTTTTTTCTTTTTTTGAGACAGAGTCTCGCTCTGTCACCCAGGCTGCAGTGCAGTTGGGTGATCTCTGCTCACTGCAACCTCTGCCTCCTGGGTTCAAGCAGTTCTCTTGCCTCAGCCTCATGAGTAGCTGGGATTACTGGTGTGTGCCACTATGCCCGACTAATTGTTTGTATTTTTAGTAGAGTTGGGGTTTCACCATGTTGGTCAGGCTGGTCTTCAACTCTGACCTATTGATCTGCCCACCTCTGCCTCCCAGAGTGCTGGGATTTCAGGTATGAGCCGCCGCACCCGGCCCAGAAACATTTATTTTTCTTGAATTTTTAATAGATCCATCACCACTTACTGAACTAACCATCTTTTTCTCTCTTCATTTTAGTGACACTTTTACTATAAATCATGTCTTTATAGGTATGGATCTGCTTCTGGAATCTATTTGTTCAATTATTAGTTTGTTCTTTTGCCAATGCCATATTGCCTTAATTACTATTGCTTTATGATAGGTCTTAATGTGTGGTTGTAGAAGTCCTCCAAATCATTCTTGCTTTTCTACAAGATTGCCTAGCTTATTCTTTGCCCTTTAGGTTTCTGAATACATTTTAATTTTCATGTCTGTCATAACAGCCTGACAGTTTTCTCACAAAACCTACTAGAAATTTTATTGTAATTGCATAAAATTTACAGGTTAAATTTGGGAAAATTACCATCTTTATAAGGGTGAATATTTCAATTCCTAAACATGGTGTTATACCCTTCTATGTACTGAGATTTTAGTAAATTTTTGATATAGCGCTTTTGCACAAGTCTTTGATACATTTTTTTCTATTTGATTCTATTCAAGTCTTATTCTTAAATTTTAATTTTCTGTTTCTCTGTTGTTGATATGTAGACTTAAAATTGATTTTTGTTTACTGATATTGTAACCAGAAATCTTAAATTTACTTATTAATTGTCCTAGTTTGTAGACGCTTATTGTTTTCTGATATGATAATGTTATTTGCAAATAATAACAATTGGAAGTTTTTTCCAGTGTGCATTCCATTTCCTTCCATGTCTTTTAATTCATAGGTTACAAGATTCTCTTTTCTTTCTAAATTGTCAGTATAGTTTGAGACAGTTTATCTCAAAGTCAATATGCAGCTATAGTAGGTTTTAGAAAATAAAACTTTCTGGAGACTGATTTGAACTAATCCTAATAAACAACATTGCAATAAAATATTAATTATAGAAGTGGAATTTCCTGGTTTTGGAAGAAGTTGGTTACATATAATTTACAGACTTTTTTTTTTTTGAGACAGGGTTTTGCTTTTGTTGCCCAGGCTGGAGTGCAATGGCTCAATCTCGGCTCACTGCAGCCCTCACCAGGTTCAAGTGATTCTTCTGCCTCAGCCTCCCAAGTAGCTGGGATTACAGGCATGCACCACCATGCCTGGCTAATTTTTTGTATTTTTGGTAGAGATGGGATTTCTCCATGTTGGTCTGTCTGGTCTTGAACTCCCGACCTCAGGTGATCCTTCCGCTCGGCCTCCCAAAGTGCTGAGATTACAGGTGTGAGCCACCGTGCTGGCTTCATTTACAGATTTTAAGCATCTATCAGAGACTGTATTAAAGAAATCCCTGCATCAAATGGAAGTTGTACTAGACAATTTCCAAGTTAATTTAAAAATTATATTAATTAATAATTTCTGATTAAAATGACATAAAATCTGTTTGGAAGATAACTGAAGAATGCTCAAGTTTGGTGTGACAGAAAGAATAGAGACCAGGAGACTTGTGAATCAACTGCTATATCCCAGGCATGAGTTCATGAGAGTCTGTGTTACTGTAACTCATGACTGGACTATAGTGGTGTCTCACACATCTCCTTGTCTCCATTCTAAATCCACAAGGAAGAGATGTGGAGACTGAAAGATTGGATAGTAATTGCCTCTGGGGTTTGACCTTCGGTATCTGGGATGTTGGTAATGGTTGAAAACTGAAGTAGGGATGTTAGGGCAGACTGCTTACCTAAATGTTTATTGCTTTTTATAGAGGCCTGTGGACTTTGAAACAATTTATGACAATGAAACTGATCTTTTGAATTACACTGACCCCAGTTTCAGAGGGAGCAGAGGTACTTAATGTCTGACTTAGGAAAATCAGTTATCCACAGGCCATCCAGACCTTCAAATTCTTTCTTCACTGATCCCTTCCAGCCTTTTTTGTTATTGGAAGAGAATGAGACAGGAATGTTAATTAGATCTATGGCTGACAGCCCTGTGCCACTGGAATCTGGATGAGTTCTTTAACAGAGCAGGCACTCAATGGATGTTTTGAATTGATGAATGTGGTTACTTGCTTCTTTATAGTTACTGCTTTTGTTTTTATTCTATTACATACTTTTTGTGGGTTTGTTTTGTACTTTTCTACTGTCTTGGGTTGTAGACTGAGTTGTTCATAATCTGTGACATTTTCTTTGCTTTTCTCTACCGCATCTGTCTTCTTTTTCCTTCTAGAGTCTTCTTAGTTGATTGCTGCTATCTGAGTCTATCTGTCACTTCACCTACTGTTTCTTTTATATTTTCCATTGCTTCATCTTTTTGTATTATTTTCTGGGATAACCTGAAAGTTGATTTTTAAAGTTTTTTTTTCACAATGCTTCTCTTTCATTGTTTTCTTTTGTAATTCAGTTGAAATAGTAAGGAGTTTTAAATCTTGTTTAAAATCTTAAAATTACACATTCCTCATTGTTTTGTTTTTATGGAAGTGATATGGTTTGACTCTGTGTCCCCACCCAAATCTCACCTTGAATTTTAATATTTCCAATGTGTCAAGGGTGGGTGAGGTGGAGATCACTGAATCATGGGGTCAGTTTCCCCCATACTGTTCTTATGGTAGTGAATAAGTCTCATGAGATCTGATGGTTTTGTAAAGAGGAGTTTCCCTGCACAAGTTCTCTTGCCTGCTGCCATGTAAGATGTCCCTTTGCACTTCCTTCATCTTCTACCATAATTGTGAGGCCTCGCCAGCCATGTGGAACTGTGAGTCCATTAAATGTCTTTCCTTTATAAATTACACGGTCTTGGGTATGTTTTTATTAGCAGCATGAGAACTGACTAATACAGTAAATTGGTACCAGGTAGTGGGGTGTTGCTGTAAAGATACCTGAAAATGTGGAAATAACTTTGGAACTGGGTAACAGGCTGAGATAGAAACAGTTTGAAGGGCTCAGAAGAGGACAGGAAGATGTGGGAAAGTTTGGAACTTCCTAGAGACTTGTTGAATGGCTTTGACCAAATGCGGCTTGTCTCAGATGGAAATGAGGAACTTAGCAGGAACTGGGATAAAGGTGACTCTTCATATGTTTTAGTAAAGAGACTGGTGTCATTTTGCCCCTGCCATAGAGATCTGTGAAACTCTGAACTTGAGAGAGATGATTTAGGTTACTGGCAGAAGAAATTTCTAAGCAGCAAAGTGTTCAAAAGGTGAATTGGGTGCTATTAAAGGCATTCATCTTAGGTATTCACAAAGATATGGTTTAGAATTGGAACTTATGTTTAAAAGGGAAGCAGAACATAAAAGTTCAGAAAATTTGCAGCCAGATGATGCAATAGACAAGAAAAATCCGTTTTCTGATGAGAAATTCAAGCCAGTTGCAGAAATTTGCATAAATAATAAGGAGCCAAATGTTAATTATAAGACAATGGGGAAAATGTCTCCACAGCATGTCAGAGGTCTTCACAGCAGTCCCTTCCATTACAGGCCAGGAGGCCTAGGAGGAAAACATGGTTTCATGGGCCTGACCCAGGGTCCCCCTGCTCTGTGCAGCCTAGGGACTTGGTATCCTATGTCACAGCAGCTCCAACCATGGCTAAAAGGGGCCAAGGTACAGCTTGGGCCATGGTTTCAGAGTGTGTAAGCCCCAAGTCTTGGCTGCTTCTACATGGTGTTGAGCCTGTGAGTGCACAGAAGTCAAGAATCAAGGTATAGGAACTTCTACCTAGATTTCAGAGGATGTATGGAAATACCTGGACGTCCAGGCAAAAGTTTTCTGCATGGGCGGGGCCCTTAAGGAGATCCTCTGCTATGGCAATGTGGAAGGAAAATGTGGGGTCAGAGCTCCCACACAGAGTCCCCACTGGGGCACAGCCTAGTGAAGTTGTGAGAAGAGGGCCACTGTCCTCCAGCCCACAGAATGGTAGAACCACTGACAGCTTGCCCTGTGTGCAGCAGACACTCAATGCCAGCCCATGAAAGCAGCCAGGAGGGTGGCTGTACCTGCAGAGCCACAGGGGCAGAGCTGCCCAAGGCTGTGGGAGCCCACTTCTAGCACCAGCATGACCTGGATGTGAGACATGGCGAAGGAGATTATTTCAGAGCTTTAGGATTTGACTGCCTTGTTGGATTTCAGACTTGCATGGGGCCTGTAGCCCCTTCATTTTGAACAATCTCTCCCATTTGGAATGGGTATATTTACCTAATGCCAGTACCCCCATTGTATCTAGGAAGTAACTAACTTGCTTTTGATTTTACAGACTCATAGGTGGAAGGGACTTGCCTTGTCTTTGATAAGACTTTGGAATTGTACTTTGGGATTAATGCTGGAATGAGTTAAAATTTTAAGGGACTGTTGTAAGGGCATGATTGTGTTTTGAAATGTGAGGACATGAGATTTGAGAGGGGCCAGGTGCAGAAGGACATGGTTTGGCTCTGTGTTCCCACCTAAATCTCATCTTGAATTGCAATTGAATTTCATTTGTAGTTGTAACTGTAATTGAAATTCAGTTATAGGCTGGGCACAGTGTAATCCCAGCACTTTGGGAGGTTGAGGTGGGCAGATTGCCTGAGGTCAGGAGTTCGAGGCCAGCCTGACTAACATGGTGAAACCTTGTCTCTTCTAAAATATAAAAATTAGCTAGGTGTAGTGATAGGAGTTTGTAATCCAAGCTGCGTGGGAGGCTGAGGCAGCAGAATTACTTGAACATGGGAGGCAGAGGTTGCAGTGAGCTAAGACCTTACCATTGCACTCCAGACTGGGCAACAAGAATGAAACTCTGTCTCAAAAAAAAAAAAAAAAGTATTCAATTGTAATTGAATTTCTGGCCTGCCATATTGCATTTTATTTTGCTATTTTATAAACAGATTTGTAATTTTTTTCTTAAAATCATTTCTGTCATTTCATGTAAATTTAGTTAGATGAGGAAGGTGAATGCCTGTGTTTATTCTAACACATTGGTCCCCATTCCTATTTGTTTTATCATAACAAAATAATTTTATGTAAATTAATCTGAAAATTATAAGACCTTTATAAAAATAAATCTTGCTAAATAACAACAAAAGAATACTAATAATCAAACCACTCAAGAAAAATCCACATGTGATTTGTTTTTGCCTTGGACATAGTACAGACATTGTGAATTTTTATGTTACACTCTGTCCTAGTTTTAATTGTCTCTAGTTTTCTTAGCTTCATTTTGCTTACTTTTTGGAAACTCTTTTCTTTTTTGTTGTGTTGTTAGCCACTTTCATGACGCTTCCTCATGGGAAAGTCCAAACTGCTTGGACTGGCTTCCAGCCCACTCATGGTTAAAAATACTATGTGATTTGCAGCTTCATTCTCATACTCAGTTTTTTTGGCACAAGAGATGTGTGGTTTTCCTGAGTTTGTCATGCATTGCTGCTTTCTCTGCTGGGAATACCGTTCTTCTCTCTAACTTCCCCTGATGCTTTATGACAGGACTTACCTTTCATTTACCTGGAAGCGCTCCCCACCCCACTCCAAACCTACAAGGCTGGGTACAGTGACTGTGTGTTCCCTCAGCTCCTGGGCACACTTGGTGGAGCCCTCATATCATCATACTGTATGTAATTGCTTTCCTAATTGTCTAGATTTGCCACTAGACAGTAAGTTTGCAGAAGGCACAAGCCAGGTCTTATTTACCTGTATTATAGTTCTATGTCTGGTAGATAATACATATTGCACAGTTGGATAGACACATGAGTAAATAAAGAATAAATTAATGAATGTAATTATAACCTATCTTAAATTCTCCTTGGAATAAAATGGGTTATAAATAAATAGACAGATAATACTTTCCTTCCCTCATTTTGTATACTGCTAACTCTGATTCATTGTTACAGGATACCTGCAGATGGAAATATAAGTGCTGCTGGTCGCCTGTGGCGGATGCCAATGTCCCCAGGTGCTTCTTCCCCAGGAACTGGGGCTATGAAGCCAGCAATGGCCATACAAATACAAGCACAAGTGAGCACTGCCCTGATGTAGCTCCCCGGGAACAGCTCCTAGTGTATATTAGAACTGTCTTTCCGACTGGCCCAGATACATTAACTGCAAAATAAAATAAAAGCTAAAAGTTGGCCGGGTGCAGTGGCTCACACCTGTAATCCCAGCATTTTGGGAGACCGAGGCGGGCAGATTACGAGGTCCGGAGTTTGAGACCAGCCTCGCCAACACGGTGAAATCCCGTCTCTACTAAAAATACAAAAATTAGCTGGGTGTGATGGTGGGCACCTGTAATCCCAACCACTTGGGAAGCTGAGGTAGGAGAATCGTTCGAACCCGGGAGGCGGAGGTTGCCATGAGCCTTGCACTCCTGGGTAACAGGGCGAGACTCCATCTCAAAAAAAAAAAAAAT